>JAVLUE010000474.1:0-205695 GCA_034190945.1 Octodonta nipae
ATGAAAAGCTGATTTAGGTTAGTTTTTTTTCAATTAAAAAATTTTTGTTTAAAAATTTGTTTCATAGTGATACTGGGTAAACAAGCTATTGATGATGATGCCAACTCTACGGCTCAAATGACCGCAGCTTTGTTGAACTGGCCTCAAGCAACAAACACATCCAAAATTGAAGATAAAGGCAACGGTAAAGTTTTGATTACCCGTGAAGTAGATGGAGGCCTAGAAAGTGTTCAATACAAATTGCCATTGGTTTTAAGCGCTGATTTACGTTTAAACGAACCAAGATATGCAACTCTTCCCAATATTATGGTGAATAGTTGAATCTTTAAAAATCTTTTTATCTAAACACGGAATTCATTCTATTTTAGAAAGCTAAAAAAAAGCAAATTGAAAAAAAAACTCCCAAAGATTTGGGAATAGATGTAACACCAAGAATTGAGATTATTTCTGTTCAAGAACCCGCCAAACGGGAGGCTGGTACTAAAGTGCAAGATGTTGATGAATTGCTAACCAAACTCAAACAGTTTGGAAGAATTTAGAATTTCTATGACCTATGGATTTGTTGTTTCAAGAAAAAATTTTCAAAACCAAATTTCTTAAATTAAAGTTATTTGTTTTTAAATAAAACAAAATTAATGTGGTGGTTTTGAACCAGTCTTTATTGTTTATAATCATCTATTTTTATATTCAAAAGCATCAGTAGTTGGAGAATCATTTTTTGAAACATCGGGTTTTTATTTTCTTATTCAAATTTTCAAGCTAATTTTTTTAAAATTAACTTGAATCGTGCGTAAAATTGATCAAGTTATGCAGCATTCGATAGATTTTTATTTGCAAAATATGACAAAGATTAAATCTTTGATGTTCATCTTTGAAAAACAACAAAACTATTTAAAGTTTAATCAACATCCTTTTTTTACAAATAATCTTTCAAAAGAACCGTTAATTATTTGCGCTAAATTTGTGAAAACTTTGTTCCGTTTCATAGTTTCACAAAACACAGTTTAGATGACGGCCGTAAATAATAAAACTCTTCATCAAGATATGTAGCGATATCAAAAGTCAGATCATTTGTTAGAGAAGCGGGAACCATCATCATTGATTGTTATTTTGATGGTATTCTATTATTTCCCAAAAATACTGTTCAGATACAACCTCTCAAGGATTGAAACACTCTATTGAAATTCAATTGAAATATTTCTTCTATGATTGAATCATCGAGTTTCAATTCAAATCAATAAACTTTTAAAATATAACAAAGAATAAAGTTTTTAGAAATTGTTTTTATATTGTGAATTGATGGCAAATAATAATGGAAAAAAAGCATTAAAATAAATTGACAACCAAGAGGATGGGAATTAGTTTTGGCTCTCTTTCTCCTGACAAACGTCAACATAGATCAAACTATTTCGCATTTCTGTTCATATCAAAATTAATAGAAGAATAACAAGAGACTTAGCATTAGTCAAACGTTGGTTCAATTTAGTTTAACAAATTAAATTCGACAGCATTTTTTTTTCTTTTTTGATTGACTACCAAAATTCGATCTTTATCAAATTTAAAACCTGAAATAGTTTTTTTGAATATTGAATCAATTGGGAAGTTTCCCATTGAATAAAAACAAAAAAATTATCCCAACTTTTGCTCTTGTTCGGTTAATTTTTCGAGGGTATCCATTGAATCTGTAAGTATTTCATCGAATTTTTAACTGAATTTAACGATTTGAACTAAAAGTATTCGATTTTCTCAAAGTTCTAATTAATGCAGGATTTTTTGAATGCTCATTTTTCAATGATCAGAGATAAAATAATTGGCTTTTGATTAATTGATGGATTTTCATCATTCAAACTGATGATTGATTAATCAACATCATACTGGCGGCAATGGTTTATTACTAATTTTATTTTTTGCCATTCTGTCGACCATTTCAAAACTATGAGTTTGAGTACTAAAAACAAATTAATTACTTTGTGAAATGAGTAGAAAAATTAGCCATCAATTCGACATTTATCAAATCCATTTCCAGATCGACAATCTGACTATTTTTAAAAATTTTAATCAAACAAATTTGTCTAATAAAATGAAATTTTGGTAAATTTACGAATTGAAAAATTATGACGAACACTATCGCATCATCATCAAATCAAAATAGGCGAATAGATTTTGTTCTTCTTTGTCAATTTTTTTTGTCCTTTTTGAAAAGAAAAGAAAAACGTCCAAATTGTCACTGGTTTGTGAATTTTCCCATCCTCATCATCATCATCATCAATGACAAAGATATTTTTTCAATTTTTGAGAAAATCTTTTCTCTCTGAAATTCTCACAAAAACTTTGTGAAAAAAAAATGTTTGTTTGTTTGTTGTGTGAACAGGTAGATTTCAGGTTTTTTTTTTGAGGTGATGATAAAAAAAAAAAGAACGATACCATTCATGGAACCGTTGAGTGAATGATAATTCATCAAAAAAAAAAAACTCGTTTTATTGTTATTTTAAATTTTTTGTTTAGCCAGAGCCCAGAACAATCGAACAATGGATGGTGTGTTCATTTGACATTTTTTGTTTGTTTGTTTGTCGTTCGGCTTCGTATTTCTGGTTTCTGAATCGAAACGGTTCAATGGCCATTTGAATCGTGTTGGTCGACTCATCATCATGAGGTTTTAGGTTGTTTTTTTTTTTATATGGAGATTTCATCATCGTCCAAAAAATTCATCTAGCAGCATTTTTGTCTGTTTGTTTGTTATCAGATTTCTTTTTTCGAATTCCTTTTAAGCTCATCCAAAAAAAAAAAAAAAAAAATCGAACAACATTGTATGGAGATGATCATTATTACCATGATTTTATTTAGAGATGTGAAATGATGATGATGATTATGATGAAAGCAAGTTCGTTAATTTGACTTCAATATTAAACGATGAAAAAATAAAGTTCAACAGTTGAGTTTTCTAAAATTATGGAGACGACGAGTAATGCTATACGCTTATTTCTTAGCCAAAAACCTTTGAATTTCACACAACAAGCGAGTTCGGTTTATTGTTGTGTTGTTTTTTTTTTCACAAATCACGAAATTTTTAAAAGAGTTTTTCCAGTATCTCAGGTTTTCTGTCTAAAAGATTGTTGTGATTTATGAGTTCTTAAGTCTATTCTCTTCTTGATAATTTCTTAGTGAAATATCATTGAGATTCATCAATTCACAGATTGTATTTGCCTGTTGGTTCTAGGGGTTTATGGATGGGTCATTTATGGCTTTAAATTTTTATGTAGGCAACAAAAAACATGGTGATCCAGTTAAAGTGTTGCCAAACTTTTTGATAAAATTTTATGGCTGCCAGAGAAGAATCCACACACACACACACACTAGTTCTGATTAAATAAGAATCTAAAATATAAAATAAAACTAAATTAATTCAATTTTTTTAATTTATTTCTAAAACTAAAAAAAAAACTTTTCAGATTTTTGGTTTTCTGATAGCTTAGCTCAAGTTAAGTTTTATGACCATTATAAAACATTTAGATACTTTTCTGTTTTAATATTTATTTTTGTTGAAAAATTTATTTAAATAAATAAATGTAGAATCACGACTTTCCGGATTTTTTATTTTATTTTTAATAGACTGTTTAGTTTTTTCAAGTGTTCTACGAATAATTAAAAAAAAATAATCGATTAATCAAATAAAGATAATCAACAACAACAACAAAATAACAGAACTACGGCAGCTTTTTTTATACTATTTTTTGCCTGAAAGAAATCAAAATGACTATAAATGAATTATATTATTTCCAGTCATACAACAAGTTCTTAGTAAAAAATAAAAATTAATTTTGAAAAAATTTTTAGAGCAGTCAAAATGACTGCCTCCTTTATATCTAGTGTTAATTATAATTGAGATTTTTTTTTAATGAAAAAAAAAATTTCATTTCTTGAAATGCAAAAATGATAATTCAACTGGTTATTCAGTAATTTTATGTTTTTTTTTTTGTTGAGAAGTCTCTTTGGGAAAAAATTCTCCCACTGAGTTCATCATCGCATTTGCATACAATCGATATTTTTCTGAAACAAAGTCGATATGAAATTTATTGAAGTTTTTCTGATCGATTCTAGTTTTAGTATTTTTTGCCCAACACACACACACACACACAGAGTCAATTTGATGATCGGCTAGTTTTATTCGAACGAACGAAAATCAATTTATTCGTAAAACTGGTTTTTTTTTAATATTATTCTTTTTCTCTCAAATCTCAAATGTTTTTCTTCTACTGTTAAAAAAGAGTTCGTATCCTTTCGGATGGAAGACGTGAATCTTATCCTCAGGTATCGGATAGAATAGAACAGAGTGTTGCTTGAAGCACAATGACACCACTCATCAATCAAGCAGCTAAGAACTCAAAACTTGTTGCTCTAAACAAGTGAATTCTTCTCCAAATTCTACAGTGGATTGATCAATTGAAAACATTGCAGGCCAGATCCAAGAGAACAAGAATTTTCTGGAAGAAAATCTTACGAATCTAAAACTTTTGGTAATCGAGTTTGGACTTGAAACAAACTTTTTGGGGACTTGAAAATTTATTATCAGTTTCTTGTTGATTTCTTTGTTGTTGTTTTATTTTTCTGTTTTATTTTTTCTGATCATCACTAAAAGCATGCCATAAAAGCTTACCGCGCTTATTAACATTCAAGGACATGGACGAATAGAAAAAAAAACTCTTCTGTTTATGGTTAAATACGAAGGCAACAAACGTCGATCAACGAACAAACACACATGTTTTACAAAGCTTGCGCTCCACACGCTCAACAAATAAAAAAATCTGCCTTTGTATACCAATTTTTTTCGAAAATGATAAACTGATTAACCAAAAACAAAGCAAAGCCAAAATTTGCCACCCGAAGTTTTCCTATTTAAAAAAAAAAAAAACAGAACTAAAAGTTCGAACACTTTAACCTAACCCTAAATATTTTTAAAAGAAAAGAAAAAATCTGAGCCTAAAGTTTGGCCAAGGCAAATAAAATGATTGATAATCCTGATTTTTAAAAAATAAATAAATAAATAGCGTATAATAAATAGAATAATCCATTTCTCTATTTAGATTTTTTTATTGAAATATGATAAAAAAGTATTCAGGGATCGTAAATTTACTCGGGTCTTTAATAATCTTCTTTGTTCTATCGATTCGATTTTTTTTCTCTTCTACTGTTTGTTAATGTTTTTTTAAAATGCACACACACACTCACACACAATGTATTTCTATGATTTAAAGTGGAAAAACCATTTCATTTTGGAGAAAAAAGCTTTGCTGCTAATTTTAGGTTGATTGGTTTTTGTTTTCAATACCATAGTCTCCAGGGTCTAAACTATTTGAATTGGCACAAAATGCAGCAATTAGAAAATTTTCTGCTTTTTTTTAGAAAACTGAACCACAAAAAGTGGAAAGAAATCTAAAAAATTTCAAGATTCTTGAACAGCTTGCCTGCATCATCAATAATAAAAAAAAATGCTCAAAGAGCTTTTAATTTAAATTTATTTAAAAGTTAAATTAATTTTTTTTTCTAATTAGAAAACTTTCTTGTTTTTTTTTATATTTTATTTCAGTGTTTCTCTCGAGAGTTTTGCAACAAGAGCAATGAACCTAAATGAAATGGAGATGAATAAGAGATGTTGAATTTTGAGTTTTGATAAAAATTTTTTGCGACATCTTTGCAACCTCGATGTGCTTACATAGATTTCACCTGAATGTGATGATGAATCTACCTGTTTTCCTCGCACAATGTTCGAGATGTGTTTTTTTTTTTTTTGTTCTAGTTTTAGCTTAAGGCCTGGAATATTTTCATTCTACAATCTATGGACAACAGGTATCATTAATTTCAATGAAATGATAATAACGCAGATTTCATTGTTTTTTTCCTGAGAATCCATCTTCTATGGAAGGCTTTATGAAATGGATAAGCTATCTCTTTGTTACAAGTGAAAGAGAAAAAAAACTATCATTATGTTCGAAAAAAAAATGAATCATCTGAATGGAAAACTCAAAAAAGTTTGGTTTGCTGTTCTTCGAAAACTTTTTCGAACGTTTTAGTAAAAAAATTTAAAACCCTTAGAAACTCAAACTTTAGAATGTTGGGTTAACTTAAACTCTTAATTTAAATGATGAGATGATAGGCCCACATTTAGTATTCATTAAACTTTTAAAAGATGAGATATACATTGATCAAATTTAAATTGCAATTCTTCTCTATTGTTTGGATGCTTTGATGAATGGAAAAAGTAGCCTTCAGTTTTCTTAGAATTTCTTGGAAGCGTTTGAATGATGAAATCAAAAGCTGACTAAACGTTTGTCTAGTTTTTTTGTTTGTTTGCAAGACCAATGACTCATGAATGTGAGATGTTGTTCTATTGCCTGTTCAGATTTTGATGAAATCATCATTTCAAGTTAAAAAAAATCACAACGCATCAAAACTATGATAAGTTTTTTTTCCCGTTTATTTGTTTAACGTTTTGGGTTTTTTTTTTTGTTGAGCCTATTAGAGGGCCTAGGCTCTGACCGGTTCAGCCAAACCTTTTGAAATTTTAAACTTGTTTCAACAGTTTTGAAGTTTTGTCGAATCGTTCTGGATTTTAACCAGAAAAATGAAGAGAAAGCCAATAAAACCAATGTTCTCTCATGCTGAGCTGGAGAATAAAATCCATTATTTTATCGTTTAAAGTTTATTTTTTATGATATGCCTCTGAAATTGATTTATCTTGGCTTGTTCGGGTTGAACTTTGTTTTGTGGAAAAATTTCCTATGCTAGGTCCCTGTGGGGACAATTAAAGGCTTTCGTGCCACCACTGTCAACTGTGAGGAAAACAAACAATGTTTCTGCTCCTTCCTTTAATTTTTTTTTTCTGTTAAGCCGGCTTTTTTTAATGCTTTCTTCTTGTACGAAAGGCTTAAACCTAAAAATTATTGATTTTAGCCAATAAAAGTGTATGTGTGTGTGTTTGTGAAGAGATAGTGGGCCATACTCTTTGGCCTATCTCTCATTTATTGTCACCACCAAAAATATATAAAGGCTTGTTGACCAAAACTTTGACCAAAGAGTTTTTCGCAATTTCTGGTTGTAGTCCAGTCTTGACCCAGTCAACCAAGTTTTTTCTACTTTTAATAGTTCCAAGTTTTTTTTTCTAAAGTTTTCTAAAGTGTTCGCTTCTTGTTGTTTTTTTTTTTTTTTGGTTTTGTCCGATCCAAATCTGCCGGGATAAAAAAAGTAAGTTGTTTGTTTTTTTCATTTTATAAAAAAAAATTCAAATTTTCGCGCCAAAAAAAAAAACTCGATCACTGAGATTGCGCAAACAACAACACAGTAGTAGGCACATGCACACACATACACAAATCACAGTACATCAGTTAACACTTTTCATAATCTCTTTTCGAACGAACAAACAAACCAACAAAAGCAAAAAACCAAAGTTTTTTTTTCTTCTATATTATTTCATTCAGATAGTGGCGCAAAGCGTAGAAGCTGGTGTGTTCAATCAAAAAAAAAAAAACAACTTGTTGAACAAACAATCAAACTAAACAACCAACCATCAGCGAAAAATCACCTAAAAAAAAAAAACCAACCTAAAAACCGGTCTGCACTGTATAAATCAGAAAATTATTGTGAAACAGCACCACCACTCATACAAAGTGCAACAGTTGTTAAAAAAAAAAAAATTTTTTTTAACACTTTAACATGCTACTTCTTTTTTTTAAATATTATCCCTTAGGAAAAAAAACAAAATTTACTCGTTTCGTATCTCTCTCTCTCTCTCTCTCTCTCTTCATAGAACCTGAAGAGAAAAAAACGAAAAATAAACTCCGTGTGTGTGTGTGTGTGTTACGAATAGAGGAACACAACAAACATACCTTTAGTGTGTGAACAAAAATCGGACCGGTTTGACACTATTTCAACAACCAAAACAAAGAGGAAAAGGTTTTTTTAGCTTCTCCCTGAAAAAAAAAAAAAAAAAAAAAATTATTTTCTTCATCAACAACTCGACAAATATTCATCGAATATCTCTCTTCACACACACCATACACCGCCAACACAAATTGTTCGATTCATGGATGGTTAGTTTTGGGTTGTCTTGTCAAAGTTTGCTTTTTCAGTCAGCGAGCCAGCCAGCCAGCGAACGAGCGAACGAACGAAAGATAGTTGCGCGTACCAATGGAGTGGTGTGTGTTCAGTCTATGTGAAAAAGAAAACTTTTTTTTTAGTAGAGATTATTTCCTCGATAGAAGAGAGTGCGTTTCAAACCAAAAAAAAAAAAAAAAAACTCACCAAACTTTTTTTCATTCATTGAACACATACACACGCCAAGCACAACAACGTGCTCTGTTGTTCTCGGGTTCATCTTTTTTTTTTTTTGACCAAACTCCAATCCAAACCAAGGATCCGATTTTTTGTTTTGTTTTGTTTCTTACCAAAATTGGATCGTTTCTTTTTCTGGTTGAGAAGTGTTCGATTGATGGTGTGCATTCGCAAGTTTTGTGTGATCTCTCTCTGTGTGATTCAACTTTTCATTTTTCTTGATCACTTGCCACATGTCAAAAAAAAAATGTTGTGTTTCCTCTTGCCCGAAACACAACAAACCCTTCTGTGTGTTGTTGTTCTTGTTATTCTGGTTGTTGTTGTTTATCGGGCTCAAATGAAATTCTGGTCAATTTATGGTCAAGAATTTGATCAAGAATTATTCCGCTGTTTCGACACTTGTTGGTCAGAAGAAGCGAGATTTCTACCAACTCCCTTCAGCAACCCATCATATACCGCGCCAATCATCGTCATCAAAGTTACCCCCTTCACACACACACACACCGATCTTCTTGTTGCTCACACAGTGTGTCGATGATGGTTGGTGGTGGTGGCGGCGGCGGTTGTTGTCGTGGTGGTGTTGGTGGAGGCGAATTTTTTTATTTCTTCAAGTTGGCCATGTCTAGTTGGCCTGGAATATGCGTTGGTGTGGTGGTGGTGGGTGAGTGAGTGAGTGGTGTGTTCTATCTCTCTCAATTCGTTCGATTTGTCGTCGTCGCAGTCTCGTCGTTGTGGTGTTTTTTTTTTTTTTTTTTTTTTTTTTTTCTGTGAACCCTCGCGCACATCGACTTTTTTGTTCTTTTTGCTGAACAAACAACAAATGATAGTCTGTGTGTGGTGGTTGTTGTTGTTAATGGTAGTGTGTCATTGGGTGTTTTTCTTTCGCTAGCTCTCCCTCTCGCTTCAATGCCAAAGAATTTCGTTTATTTCGGTATTTTTTTTCGTTCGTTCGTTCGCTAGGTCCGCAGTGTTGTTGGGTTTATTGTGGCTCAGTGCACACAAGGCTCGCTGGTACCATGTGCCTGTCTATTTCTATCCTAGAGCGTATTCATGGCATTCTTGGTCAAGTTTTTTTTTTGTTGTTAGGTCATCAATTTGGAATCGATGATGAACACTGGAAATTTGATATTCTCATTTTCAGTTCAGCAGTGTGACACCTGTTGTTCGCTGTTCCTTTTCCAACCAACCAACCATCTTTAGGGCTGGTTAAAGATTCGGAAGATTTATTTTTTTCCGTGTGTTCACCACCACCAAATGATTGTACCACAAAATATTCCTTGGAGTTCACTAGAATTGGCCCGAACAAAATTTTTCAACATCAATGGATGACTGTGCCTCTAGTCTTGTTTCCATAATTGATTTTCATGACTAGATCCACACTCATCCATTGTGTTGGGACAAATCATCATCGAACCATCAAATCTCAATCAATCTTGATATGCAATCGTATCCTGGGTGTTTGGTTGGTTGTTTGGTTAAACCCAAATTTGGAATTTGTTTTAGAAGAAAAAAAAAATTATTATTAACAACACCAAAAAAATTGATTGTGTCAATTGTGTGTGTGTTGTCCTGATCGCCCATTACAAATCGAAACGTCATCGCCACTTGTTGTTTTTAAATTATTTAATATCCTCTCTTTGTTCAAAAATAGAATGGAAACCAAACATCCCGACCTATATAATAACATTGTGAAATGGTGGCACCCGTGTCACCTAACACACACACACCGTTTGTTTGTCCTAAACTAAAGCAAATAGTTTGTCCCAAACAGTTTAAACAGTTTCACAACGCTTCTTGAATTAATTCAATTCGTTGGTTTGATCGATTTGTTTCTATACTAAAAAAAAATAAAAAGTTTAGGTGGTTTTGAGCGCGCCAAAATTTGAAAAGCGCACTTGTCCGTTTTGTTTTTCCAACGGTTTTTTTGTTGTTGTTGTTTTGTTTGCCAAGGGAAGTTTGGTAGACATCCGGCAGCCGCCTTCGGCCTGTCAGTCAGCCTTGAGATTTTTTCAGATTGTTTAGTCTTGTGCCGTTGTTGTTGTGTCCTAGGCTGAGGCTTTTTTTTTTTTGCAAAAATGTTGGTGGTGGCATTTTCCCAATTATTTTTTGTGTGTGTGTGTGTATTGGGGTAGGCACGCACCTGCATTGATTGTGTTGTGCCGGTTAAAAGAAAAAATTAATAGCCGCCACGCATTCTTCTCGCGCACACACACCTCACATATTCATATTTTGCAAGATGATTTTGCGTGAGCGAACTAAAGCATTCGCTTTGTTCAACATTGAACGGACTCGCTCGCCTGGGTCGTTCATTGAAACCAGAAGAAAAGAAGAAAAAAACGCTTTGAGCCTTCGCTCGACAAAGGCAAATAAATGGCCGTCTATTTCGGGTCTTTGGGAGGGAAGGTTTTTTTTCTCTCTCCCTCTTTCAATCAAAATTTATCAACCGAAATTCGTGCCAAACAACCAAAAAAAAACCCGTGCGTTTGTGTGTGTGGAAGGTGAAATGAACAGAGTGGCCAGAAAAGAAAGCCACAAAGACGTTGATTTTTTCTCTGACAATACAAAAATCTTTTAGAAAAAAATAAAACGTTGCCATACAAACTGGCAGCGGTGGTGGTGGTGACTTTCAAACAAAGAACGATCACTCAAGGTGTACCATTCACAAAGAGGAGGATAAGAAAAATTCACCAAAAAAAAAACAAAACACAAGCTCTCTTGCTGCGCTAATACAACAATTCTTACATTTAACAAAAAACATCGCATACGTGGACGGCACACACACACACACACACACTACAAGTTTCACCAAGTTTATCCAGGTAGATTTTTGATTTCAAAAACATACCAAAGATGACGATCAAAGAACGAACGAGACCTGTTCTCTCTTAACAAGAGCAAACCCTCTCTCGTTGTCTTTGTCGTTCGACAGGTCTGGACAGGTAATACAAGACAACAACAAAGCAACTAAGATGATGTGTGTGTGTGTAAGATGGAGTCTTTCGTTGTTGAACACAACCAAGAACATTAAAACTTTGAAAGCTAATAAGATATGAAAAACGCAATTACCTGAAGGTTATTGGTGTGCCTGGTGGTGGTTGGCCACAATGAATCAATGATTGAACGAATGAATGAATGTGTGATCAAATAAAAATATGAATTATCCAACACACTCTCCCAATCTCTCTGATTGTGTGTTAGGAGAAGAGGGATGAAGTAAAAATAAAAATGAAATCAAATTCAATCGAAAAAGAAACAAAAATTGGGTTTCAGTTTGTTTGCATGCGCACGCGCGTTAACGAATAAAACCTGTGTTGGTTGTTTAGGTGATGTGTCCTCAAGCATCATTGTGACGGTCGATGTTAACATGTTGATGTTGATGATGATGATGATCGAAATCAAAGATAAAAAACAAACGAAGACCAAGAACACGTTTAGTGAATTGAAACATTTGCGCACACACACACACACTGGGCAGACACAATTATTAAGATGATGATGATTGCCATTAAAAATCACAAGAGAGAGAGAGAGAGGGTCAGTGAAATTGTTGTCCCGATCATGATGTCTTCTCAAGAAGAACCCGAAGTGACTCTACCCTTTCTTACCTCGAATTCTTAAATTTTCGAAATATAAAATGGTAATAAATTTTTCTTTTAATGGCTTTCATTTTGGCGCCAACAAATGTTCGGCGAAAACAACATTCGAACATAGCTTGAGCTTTTGCATCACATAACATTAAAACATCAAAAATGATCAAAAACAATGAGGCAAACAAATTTCCGACGGCTATCAAGATCATGATGATGATAATAATTCGGCTTCAATAATCGAACAAATCTTTTTTTTTCCAAGCAGAGCCGCCATCTCTGTTTGGAATTTGAAAACAAAAATACGTTTTTTTTTAATTTTACACTCTTGCGAACATTTTTTTTTTTTAACACAAACTTTCA
This sequence comes from Octodonta nipae, assembly GCA_034190945.1. Lineage (NCBI taxonomy): Eukaryota > Metazoa > Arthropoda > Insecta > Coleoptera > Chrysomelidae > Octodonta > Octodonta nipae. The sequence continues at coordinate 12,276 of JAVLUE010000474.1, forward strand.
ACCATTCAAAATTATTATTAAATAATTTTATAATTTAAAATAAAAATTTTAATTTAATTATATTTATAATAAAATTTTAATTAAAAAAATTGATTTATTAAAAAAAAACTTAAAATCACAGTTTAGATTGGCTAAAGCAAGACTGAAATCTCCGAAACCTGTCCAAACGCCGATGAATGCGTCCATGGTGTTGTGTGTGTGATATTCAAATTTTTGAATATTTGAAAAAAAACACTAATCGGGTCCTTATGTGAAAGAACCAGAAAAACAAAAATTCATCACCGGGATGCATTCATCCGGTTGTTGGACATTAAAAGAAATCAACGTTTCAAGTTTTTTTTTGAAAACATTACTGCCATCTGTCGTTCAAATAATTCAATTTAATTGTTTTTTTTATGTTAGCGATTTTTTAATCTTTTCCAGCTCCTTGTAAATCATCTCATCGATTTGGTGTAAGCTTTGATCGTCAATCCCCGTTCAACAATCTCCTTGGCTTGATCCAGTTTTTTTGATTTGATCAACAGGTAACACAATGTGATATAGTTGTCTATGAAATCTGGATTCATCTCCAGCGACTTTTGTAGTTTGCTCTCGGCATCAACCAAATCCAATGTAGGCAAGTAACCGAGTTTTTCTTTAATCAAATTTTTTTCATCTTCAGCCAACATGGACAATGCCAATTGGAAGCGGCCGTGCATGAACAAAATCATCTGGTCGTTGGCATTCTTCTCGCTACAAACTTTCATATGATTCAAAAACATCGATATGCAACTGTATCAGGATTTTAAAAAAGAATCAGTCAACAAAAAAAACAAAACAAAAAACACTCGGATTCACTTGATCTTTTGGTGGATATCACTCTCCAAGAGAGCCAACTTTCCCGTAGTTATTGCCATCCATTTGTTTGCTTGGAAACAATCGTTTTTCAATTCGTATGCCTTCTTGGCGTATTTAAACGCTTCCTCGGTCTTGGCCTTGATTCGATCCTCATTCACCGTATCCAAGCTGATTTGATAGGCAGCTCGCGAACAACGCCAATAAATCTCTGGATCATTCTCATTACCATTCGCTATCAATTCAAGTAATTCTTTTTCGATTTTCTCAAAATCACAGTCCTTTTTGTCGAGTTTCTGATCAAAATTTTCATAATTGATCGATGTCATTGTTTGTTTGTTGACTAGAAAAAATTTAAACCAAACAAATTATTCGAAAAGAGCAAAATTCACTTTTGACAAATGGAAATTCAGCTCAGCTTTTTTTTCAGAAATTTAAAAAACCCCCAATAACTATAGTGGTGGCGAAGTTTAAAGATTTTTAAATCGAAAAACTATTCTCATTGTTGGTACTGTTAGAGAAAAAGAATTCTATTTTTTCTTCCCTCCCTAAACCTTCGAGAAAGTTTCCCTCAAAAAGAAAAAAAAAGGAAAAGCTTGTAGTAGTCTGATTGAGTCAAACTTGTCGTCGAATTCGAATTTTTTTTTCTTCTATATTTGTTATTAGAACGCAATGCTCGTAGCTCTCACTACGTTTTGTGAACTTAGTTTTCGTTCTATTAGAAAGTTTCGATTTTACTAGTATTTAATAATGCTCGCAAAAATCATTTTTTTTGTTGTTTTTACAAAATATTTTAAATTTTCCACTGAAATGATCTCGCAGTTGGCACGATGTTTTGTGGATGATGTAAAACAAAAACATTTCGCTGTTCCAAAATTGGAAAGCGGAATGTGGCTAAAGTCAAAATCTTGAAAAGAGAGAGACTGGAGAAACTAAAGGCCTATTCTTGATTTGTTGCCTTCGTTGCAACAAATTTCCAAATACAGAAGACAAAGTTTTTTTTTTTAAAAATCTAAGAAATTTTCTTCCAAAGTCTATTTGGTTTTTTGATCTGGATTTTTCCCATAAATTTCTACAATCATTTTGGAAATGAGAGTTTCATTTAAAAGATTCCAGTTTTTGTGAGGCATGGACACTATGTAAAGAAGATTGAAAAGCTTCTGCCAAAGGAAACTCCTCTAAACTGATTCAACAAAACCAACATACTGGGATATTTCAGATAGACAAAAAAAAATAGTTGGATTACCGGGGCGCGATACTGGTTTTCTCAATCAGAGATACTAATCCAGCTGCTCAAGAAAGAATGGGCTATCAAAGTTCTTCAAAGTCGATCAACATTGAAGATACAAAAAAAAATCAACCGCTTTATCATTCGGGAAATAATCGCCTTGAAAAAAAAATGTTTATTATAACCAAAAGGAATTTCAGGCTTCTAAAAGCCATGGTATTCTGTGTTCCGCAAGCTTGGCGTTGAGCTGTTTATGGAATTCTCTGAAACAACTCATCGAAAACAGTTTTTTTCACGTTTTAAAGTAATAACCCCTTCGTTCCTAAGTTGCAAAATTGAAATCTTTCTCAGTTCTTCAAAGATCGGCATTGATTTTGTTCAAGTGTGCTCGTTTTTGAATAGAAACCCCGTTATTTAAATTATTACAAAAGTTTTGCGATTTGTTACTAAAATAAAACCATTGACCGCTTGAATTATTGTGTAATCGATTCAATTCACTATAAATGATTGTTAACAATTTTTAATTCAATTTGTAATTTTCCAAAACCCAAAGTATATTAAAATTGAAATAGTTCTTGTAATTTTCTCAGAAAAAAAAACAATTGTTATATAATGATTTCTAATTTAGTAATAAAAACTTTTAAAAAATTGAATACGATTAGTGTCATGACATTTTTCGAAAACACTAAACATTCAAACTTTTCTCAGAGTTTAACCTCAGAATTGTTGGAACTATCATGTTTGAATAAACCTAATTTAAATCATCTAAAATACAGTTTAAAAAACATGGTCCATCGGTTTAATTTTGTATTCGATTTAAATTAATAAACCAACAATAGCTTTTAAATTCGCTAAAACGAGAGCGTTTTTCGTGGTTGAAATTCAAGTTGTTTTTTTGGAAAAATTTTCTGGTATCGATTTTGAAAAAATTCACCATGAAACTATCGATAATACAAACTATTGGATTTTTTCTGAGCTGTTGTTGGCTACAGTTGGCTGACAATTCACAACATGTCAGACAACAAACGATCAGAGAAAAGATTCGATCCGCCAAAAGCGAGACACCAGCATCTTTTGGAAGAAACACTTGGAACGTATCGATCGTGAACGACAACAGCATCGAATAATCTCTGGATCGGTACCATTAAAAAAATCCTTCAACAAGTTTCCAAAACATTCGGTCGATAGGAGATTGCCTAAGTTACCCAGCATGGCAGCCGAAGAAAGTCAATATGCTCATTTACTTTTGGAATTTCTCCTTGAAGAAGCCAGAAACGTTTACATAAAAGTAGCCGACAGTATAAAATCTCTAGTGATACCTTTTAAGCTAATCTTTTCAGGCTTAAGAAAATCTTAAAAAAAAATTAATTATTTTAAAAAAATAAATTGATTTGAACTTAAAAATAAAATTTTCTAATAGCTGCTGGAACTACTACCGTTTTAGAATATATCTGAAAAATTTTAGAATATCTAAAGAAAAATTTAGAAAATAAGTTTGTAGCTACTAGATTATGTCAAAAGTTCTCAAAACACAATCCTCTACTGCATTTCAATGTAAAATCGTGAAAATGATCTCTCTTTTTTTAAAATCGTTAGATAATCAGGTTACAAAACATCCTTAATAAATATGCTGACTGCAAAAAGCTTTGATGAAATATTAGGCCCTAAACCACAGCAGCAAAACACATGAAAATCATGAACGAGGCAACCTACAAAAAATTTTTGACAATGACCAACATCACTGAATGGAATATATATGCTGAATGAAGCTACAATTCACTTTCAGTTTGATCAATTTGAAGATAAAGACCACGATGGTAGGATACTTCCACACCATTCTCTAAAAACTTAAAAAAAAATTCAAGTAATTCAATCTAATGAACGAACAATAGCTCTGAAACCCGTTAAAACAAGATCGTTTTTTGCATGCTTGAAATTCAAACTGTTTTTTGGAAAAAATTTTCTTGTATTGTTTTTTAAAAAAAAACTCGTCATGAAACTATCGATAGTTCCAGTTCTTGGATTTCTTCTAAGCTGGTGTTTTCTACAGTTGTTTGGCAATTCATTCGTAGAACAACAAACAAACCAAAAAAAGGGTTCGATGCGCCAAATGCAGGATACCAACATCTTCTGGAGAAAACACTTGGAACGTATCAATCGTGAACAACAACATCGAAAAGCTGAATCAAAATCATTGCAAAATCCTTCAACAAGCTTCCAAATTATCCGGTTGATAAAGTGGCGCAACCTAGTTCACGAAATTTTTTCAACTTTGTAGCAAATGCTCATTATTACAGTTTTTTATTTGTGAAAAAAGTTTTCGAAGCAGCTAAAAACGTTTCAGTGGATTTTGTTGAAAGCGTGAAACCTGTTAAAACTTGATTGCGCAGAGCATGAAAACAAACTGGCATTCTAAGTCCAGATGAAAAATTATTAAGTTTTAGAATTTATAATTAATTTAATAAAAAAAAAAAATTTTATAATTAGTTACCGGGACTATTTTGAGAAGAATCCATCAAGAAATGCTGTTCTAGATTGCTCAAAAAACTTATGAATCTTTGCATCCACACCAGAGGCAAACCGGTGCTAACACAACCTAAAAAAATTATCAATAACAGAAAATGAGACTCTACACCGCGATTCTTAGGCTTATGTTTCAACAAACATCAACCTGGTGAAATCTGAAGATGACATGCAGCACATTAACTTTGAAAAACAAGCAGAGATTTCTGATTGTTTTAAAAATCTAAAAATTTATTATTTAACTTTATCCTAAGGCTTATTCAGTGAAAAACTTTAGGTTATTATCCTATTTCTATAGAACTTATTCTTTGTGAAAAGAAAGTAATTTCAATTTTTTTTTAAATTAATTTTTTAAAATAATAAAACACTCGATTTAAGAAGCTTCTAAAAAAACTAATTGAAAACTCGTTAAGAAAGCTGAGAGGTTTAGTAGCTAGTCCTCTCGTCGATTCTGCACAAAACTCTAGAGATTGATTTTAGAGTTGGTTTTTCAAAGAAAATGGAATTTTTTTGGTTTAAATATTAATCTAATCAAATTGAAACAAAGCTTTTGAACTTTTTAAAAGCTTGTGTTTCTTAGAGAACTTCTAGGTTTTGAGAAAATTTTATTTGATTGTTTGAAAACTCATAATGAAACTATCAATGGTTCAAGTTCTCAGTTTTTTTGTGGTCTTATTTTTACTAGCACAATTGGCAGAGAATTTATCTGTGGAAAAACAAACAAACAATAAAGGTTTGATGCACCAAGCTCAGGATACCAGAATCTTTTTAAAAAAACGTTTGGAACGTTTTTTTCATGAACAGCAGCAGCAAAAACAACAACGTAAACCTGAATCAAAATCATTCAATTCTATGCCAGCCGTGCAATCCGGTTCCCGTAATATAGTATTTGACGATTATTCAACTTTTTTGGCTTTAAAAAAACTCTTTGAATCATTCAAAAATGCTACAATATGGTAAAATCAATTCTATGATACTGATATTGATAAAAAAAACTTGATGGCGCCTAGAACCATAATTTCAATTTTTCTGAATTAAATTATTAAAAATTATAATTTGAACAGTAAAAACACTTAATTAAATGAGAAAATAGTTCTCTTGCTTAGAGAACCAATAGAAATATTGCTTTTGGACAAACGTTTCAACAAAGGTTTAGAAAAAAAACCCTAAGCTCTGATTATATTGAATCACTGTATAAGTGAATTTTAATTTTAAAATTTTGTGATTTTTCCCTTCCCTGTGCGAACAAGGAAGCGTGCATTTCTTAACCACTGTGATCCAGTGGCCAGAGACTTGTTTTGTCGGTTTTTTGCGAATTTTTTTGAAGAATTCATTTCGAGAAGCTACTGCAACCTAGTTTTTTTTTAAAAATAATTCTGAAACACTTTATAAATTGGAATTGTTCTACTTGTTTATTTATTCATAATTTTTTCGAAATTTTTTATTAAAATTTTTATAAAAACAAATATGACTGAACTGCAGCCTTCGTTCTCATAAAACTATTAATAACATGAATTCGTAGTTTATCCAGTTTTCACGGCACAATCTATTCTTTTCTTTGACAGATTCTGGCCATTCAATACGATCTAAATATGATAAATATGATCCACAAATATTTTTAATCAAATTTAGCAATTAGAATTGAAAGCATTAATGTCCCAACAATAATGTTTGAAAGCTTTATAAATTTTTATTTTTGAATAACTATCTCACTCTTAAAACTTCACTAAATCTTTTAATTGAAATTAAATTTGACTCGTTTTAATAGTTTTCATTTTAAATTTTAATTTTTTTTTTGAAAAATGAAGTTTCTTGTCATCTTCTTATGTTTTCTCATAACTGAATTTTTATTCTTCAACAAAACTAATGGTTCACCTTTGTCCAAAGCAGAGAATAAAGTCTTTGAAGTCAACAAAGAAACCTTGAGAGAACGCTTCAAACGGGCTCTTCATCTTAATTTGGTGAAGAAAACCAAAGTGAGGAAGCCTACTACATCGTTTGGATTTTTGAAAAAAACAAATAGAAAGCTTTACGAAGAACAACGACATGGAGTGTTTAAGAAAGCTCTTCATCACGTTCTCTATCATTGTGCAATTCTTTGCGTTCAATGATTCTTTTATTTAAAATTCAAGTTTTAATTTCAGTATAAATTTTATCATTTTATCCCATTGTTAAATTTCAATAAACTTGTTATATGATTTTAAAAAAAACTGACTAGAAAGTTTTAAAAAAAAAACTTTTAACTGGCTTGCAATTAACCAAATGAACGAGTTTGTAACAGAATCAGTTTTTGCGAAATTAGAAAAACTAAATTTTTTTTCAAAATAAAAGTTTGAAAATAAATCTCAATTAAATTATCTCATAGTTTAGATAAGTTTCAAGGTTTTTATATTACAAAAAAATTTAAATAATCTTGATTTAAAAAAAAAAAATATTTGATTATAAATATTTTCGAAAACTGTGAACAAGCAACATTAATTCGTTCCATAAAGCAGAAAAAAACTACTTTTCAGGTAATTGAACTAGGTTTTCACAAATATTCTATCTTGAATGACATCTAACAAAGTGGAATTGGATTTGTTTATCACCGCTTCCGGATCGTATCGACCGTAATGTTGATAATAATTTTGCAAGATGATACGATTATTGGCCGCATCAGCAGCAAACTGTTGCCAAGATTCTGGAGACAGAGATTTTAATGAATACGAATTTTTCGCCGAATATTCAAACTCCCAAACAGGTTTTGGTTTCTCAAACGGATTGAATAGCTTGTATTCGTTGTTGGATTTTGTCAAATTGAGATAATAAGTCATATGATCAGTGATGGTTCCACTATCCGGATCAGTGGCGTATAAACGAAATGCTGGATTAACATTACTATAGGTGGTTACACTTGGCGCCAGATAAGCCACACCAATCGGTTTAGAATTATTTCTATTAGAATAATAGAGCCGAACTTCATCAAAGTGTGTGTGGCCAAAAAATTGACCTCGAATGATTTTGGAATAAATCTCGATGATGTTTCGATATGCCGCAACCCAATGACTGACACATTCATCAGTATCTGGTGCAATGTGACCAACAATATAAACATATTGCTGACTGATGGTGGCATTCTGCAATTCCTTCTGGAACCAATGCAACATATTGCCCAAATCGATTGTATAGTTCAAGGCGATCCAAAAATTTAAACGAGCACAATAGTTCATATTCAATACAATGAAACGAGCTTTGCCATCAACTCTCGAATAGTAACCATTGAAACGAAACGTTTCGTGATAGTCGGATGGGATCCAATCTTTCCATTGATCCAGAAGCTCTTCATAAAGCCATTGACTAGAAAATTTTTCCAAACCAAGATCAGGTGGACAAAATCTAAGGAAAAACAGGTCGTTATTAATTGTTTTCTGCTAAAAACAATGAGAAAACTCACTGATCAACAGGGAATCCTTCGTGATTTCCAATAACTGGTATAACAATTTTATCTGAAGGAAAATTTTTCTTAAACAGATTATTCAGTGTTCGGGTAGTCTTGATTATTTCCGCTTTGGAAGTGTTCCAAACATCGTGAGCAATATAATCACCAGTGAAAATAACGTAACGATAGTGTTGATCGAAAGGATCGGTCACCGTAGAATTGATCAGACTTTCGACTGTACGTAAAACCGAATCACAATTATCAAAGCTTCCCCAATGTCCGGCTGGATGGCTTTTCTCGGTTGGCTTGCTTGTCGCTCGACAACAAACACGGTTGACTGCAAAAGCTGGAGCGGTTTCTTGATAGTATAAATCTAGATGAAAGTCAGATATGTGCAAAATGCTCGAAACATTGTTCTGAGGTTCGAAATCATTCAAATCTGTTTGAAAAACTTAGAAAAAAAATTAAAAGCTAATCGCCGTCAAATAGTTTCAATACATTTCAATTGCTCTTCAACTTCAAATGGCAATGGTATCGGTTTGTGTTGCCATTTTTCTTCTAAATAATACTCCGATTCTGATGGCATGCACTTGGAGCCAGTGATCAGGCCACAAATCTCGGCATTCTCCAATTTTGAATTAACCAAAATGTAGACCATCTCTTCGCCAAACAAATTACTTAGGCCATCACAGACTTGGTAGTCTTCGTAATTTAAACTTGAACAGAGAGTATCAAATATACTTTTTATGGTGTTGATGTTCTGACTCAAGCGGATTAGCGATACTGAAACAAAACAAAAAATTAAATTTTGAATCAAAACTAAAAAACTAGAGAATAACTTGAAACGGAGCATAATTGACAAGTGAACCAGGTGCCTTGACCTCTCAACGCATTTTGGTATTCCTGTTTGATAAAAAGAAAGCAAAAAACTAAATTAAAAGCTTTTATTACATTAAAAATAGAAGACGATTCAGTTATTAATTTAAAGATTCACTCACATTAAGCAATGATTTTGGATTCATAAACTTGAGCATGCTGAATGCATGCAAAACCTTCGGCTGTTCGGTCTTCAAAGGCAAACTCACATTTTCCAACTGACTCGAATCGATCAACGAAAGAGTGGCATCGATGATAACGTTCCCTTCGACAATCGACGGGCCGCTACGAGACGACCATTGATGATGATTCTGAACCAGAATCGTTGCTAATGCTAGAAGAAATGGTAAGAGCTGTTTTCGACAATGATAGAACATTATTTTCTTCTATGGAAAACAGTTTCTACAAAAAACAAGAAAACAAATCTATCTGTTTGAATCAAAGAGTATGAGAAAATGATGGAAAAAAAATTTTCCAATGAAAAAGTATGAAAACTTTTAATTAATTTTTAAGTTGATAGTTAAATTTATTTGATGATCATCATTCCAATCGATCAATCAATCAGAAAATTTTTTTTTAAGGCAATAAAATAAGCCCCCGAAATAATAGTTTTTTCGAGTTAATGTTGTTTCAACAATGTTGTTTCAAATGTATTTTTATGAAGAAAACAACGTGCGTTGTTGTTTTTCTTGTTGTTGTTGTGTCTCGGTTGTCGATCTAATGATTGAATCATTTGATCATTTTTAGAGAAATTTTTTTCTCTCGATGAAATCAATGATAATGAAACCGAGATAGGATCGGATATTTATCACTCGAAAAAAACAATTTAAACCTATCGGGTTTTTTCGTTTTGTTTGAGAAGAGAGAATTGAATTTCAGTTTCTTTTCTGATAAAATAAATACTATCGATACATTAAACTAGGCTTTATTTTCCTAATCTTAAAGATGATAAGATATCAAGGCAAAATCAAGTCTGAATCGTTTTAGATTGATAAAAATGCTGATGAGCATTCAAAATCCATGAACAATGATATGCAGTCTAACGATATAGAGAAAAAAAATCTAAGATGACCTTAGTAATATCTCTCGAAAATTTGGTTAATTTTCAATTCTAAAATGGCTAGTTTTTTTTCTGTTGATAATTTTAGTTTAATTTACGTTCAAGTAAACATACGCTTATGATAAAAAAGAAAGATGAAAACTTAAGTTATTGATGTCAAAAAAAAAATTTCAATGCTATTTATCTGATATGAAGCTTTCCGAGAGATTCAAACCTAAAATCAATTGTGGTTTAAATTTCAAAATCAAGGTTTTTTTTATAAAAAAAAAACACTTTAATCAACCTAAAACAAAGAAATTTGAAAGGCTTTAAATCAAATTACTTGAAATCAGATTGAAATTCTAACTTTGTCAAAAAGCCTAAAACTTTTTGGCTATCAAAACTTGTATTCAAAAGAAAAAAAAACTTGGTTAAAGATTTTCAAACTGTAACGATTTTCAAAGTGTAAACTTTTTCAAATTAAAAAAGAATTTGATTGATGGCTGATTTGGATTTCTTAGAATCTTCGAATAACATTACTTTTGTAAATTTTAGGAAAATTCTAAGCTCAGTTTAAAAATCATTTGCAGTTTGAAAACTTGAAAACTAGATTTTTTTTTCAAATACTAAGATCACAATATGAGTAATGAAACTTTTCAATTTAAGCCATGATGCTGAAACTTTGAAATTGAGCTCTAAAATGTGTCACTGGAAAAATTTAAAATAATTATCAATAGGCATCATTCAAATTGAAAAAATTTTTTCAAGTCAAAGGCGTTGTTCCATTAGTATCAAGATTTTTTTTTTTTAAGCCCTGTTTTTGAACAACAGAATTAAAAACAAAAGAGTTTTAATGAAAACTTGAGCCGGGTTCTATGAATTTTTCTCCTTTTTGTGGTTGAAATAAGAGTGTTACAACTATCATAAAATTTATCGATTGATACATGAACCAGGTTTAGTTGTATTTCATTTTCACTCAAAAATCAACAAATTTCTTTTTTTTTCCAAAATCCAAAATTTCAGTACCTCGCCCAAATTTTTTCTTCTATATAAACCGGAATTTCTTTTTCCCAGATCAAAAAAAATCTTTTGTAATTTGAATTCAGGTGCTTTCAAAAAAAAGAAACCTAGAAAAAAAATTCTGGCTAAATACGATTCTGCTAGAATACTATAAAAAAAACAGAATTGGATTTTTTTTTTCTCCAAGTTTCAAATTCCTAGAATAAAACTTTTTTTGAAAAAATAAATGAATTTCATTGTAATTTACTATTTCATTAAAAAAAAAGAATTATCATTTCGATGCTATTTCTATTTCGCAAATATTGTTTTCATCAAAAACTGTTTTTCCCATTCTATGTTTGCAAATACAATTTCTTTTGTTCAGATAAACTATAAAAAAAAATTCAAATCATAATATATTCTTTTGAATAATACCCATGATAAACTATTTTTTCTGCTGTTCTGTTGACTTTAGTTTTTTTTGTTGTTGGTGGTCTAATAAAAATAATATATTCAGGTATAATATGTAATTTATATATTGAATTCTTTGTTAATTTCAAAAACTGAATAATTATTTTATTAAAATTAAAAATAAGAAAAGAAAGCACCTGAATTAATAAGATATTCAAAGTCTTTCTTATATGAATATTGATTTAAAAATGAATTACACAAAAACAAAAATGATTAAGCAACTATTAAATTATGAATTTATAAACAGATGAAATGTTCATAAAAGGTGTGATAAAAGTTGCAATTATAATAAAGATTACCCAGAAAGATAGTTACAAACTGGAACCTAATTGTCTTGTTAATATCAGAAATAATAATTGATTGTATATTAATGATTTCCAAATCGAATTCGTTTGGAGAAAAAAAAGGGAAGAGTGAAGAAAAATCAATATTCATTAAATTTTAATTAAAATAATATTCAAATAAAATATGAATGAGGTTTTTTTTAGGTTTTTTGTTTCCCATTTTTCTCCTCTCAAGTTTTTCTCTTGATTGGATTTTAATGAAGAAAAATGATTGCTCTCATTGTTTTATAAATTATTTCTTCCTTTTTTTGCAACAACAACAGACCCAAAGAAAATAAATTTTTAAAGTCTTCTTAGGTTTCAAGTTATGACCAAAACGAATGAATTTCGGGAGATTAACCGAAAACTATCTCCTCTATCAAATCTTATTGAACATGAAAATGCAAACAAACTTTCAAGTCGTTGCTTTAATAAATAAAAAGTAAACAGCAAAAACAGCAACATGAAACAAATCTTGACAACCTCATTTATTTCATTTTTGTAAAGTTGATGACACGTTTCTGATGTTCTGAGGAGAAAGACATTTTTCTTACATACTCAGTTTTAATCGTTTTCTTTATCAACTTTAATATTTAATAAATTTGTTATTTATTCAGTTGGTTCAGTACATTTATTATCATGACTTGGAGTTTTTTTTCCTACTAGGATTTGCCAGGTAGAAAAAAATTGTATTGAGGATTCTACTAAAGATTCTAGATTATTCCAAAAATATTTTGTTTTGTTGAAAAAAAAAATTTGAATAAATTGTCAATTAATTGTTTTCGTTGTTTTTTCGATTTTCTAAGAGAAAAACAATAATTAATATTCATGAATTTTATTGATCTTACTCGGTTGACTCGTGTCATACTGGAGAAAAAAAATTTAAATTTTTCATGGAATCGATCTAGAAATTTTTGGCAGAACTAGAAAAAAAACACACTATGAGTTTATGACAGAGAAAAACTTTTCAATTAATACCGTAAAGGATGGATTTGTGAAAAGAAAAACTATCTACGAGTTTGAGAAACTGAACGAATTTTTTAAAACAACTAAAACAATGAAATAATCATGCAAACAGTGTAAATCTATTTTTAAATTTTTTTTTTTTACAATCATAGATTACAATCTTCTTGTTCTTTTTGAGGATTAAAACCATATTTAAGAAAACTGTCAACGGATCATTATTGCAAGCTTCCATGCTGAGTCACAACATTTATTTCGAAAAAAAATTAAAAAAAAATACTAGCTGTGGATTTGTTTTTATTACCCTTTGAAAAAGCTTCTGGATATTCAAACAGACAAACACAATGTTTTAACTTGTAAAACTTTTCCGCGGATGTCTAACGTGGTTTTTCTTTCTTCAATTCAAAATAATAGTTTCTGGTTAATCTTCTAATGTTTTATTAGTTCATGAAAATTTTCTAATCTAAGATTCTAAAAATTTTTCTAATTTTTCGGTTGGGTGCCAAAGTTTTGCAAAATTATTCTTCTTTTTCCGTCTTGACAATCAGACAAGTTGAAGTCTGAAGCAGATAAATACTTGAATAGTATAATTAGAACAAATGGCTAATATTAAGAAAAAAAATTAGAGCTATTTTGAAAATAGTAATATGAAGAAAATTGTGGCTCACCTTACACGGTCACCTATTGTTAGAAAGTTATTTCAAGCAATAATTTCAAGAAAGATTGTAATCGATAATTTTGGTTCTTTTTCGTGTTGTTGTTGCTTCAATAAAGCAAGTTTAAATTACAAAATTGAGTTTATTATGGAATAAAATGTTGGCGTGCAAACAGGCAATTCGACTGTTTCATTTTTTTTTTCGCTCTTCTTAGAGCTATTCTTGGAAAATTTTTAGCTTAAAATAACGGGAAATCATTTTCGAGATTTAACTTTTTTTTTACCATTTCTGAAAGGATGTTTTTTCTATTGAAAACTACTATAAATAAATTTATAAAAAATGATTCAAGATAATTAGAAATTTTTCAAATTTATACAATGTATTGATTTGATAATATAAAGAAAACCGTTATTTCAGTTGAATTTTGAAATATCTACAAAATACAAAACTGAAATTTTTTTTATCTAATAAAAAAAATTTGTCATTTAAATTGATCTTCTGGTGCAAAGTTTGAAATTTGACAATTCTTGATTTTCAGAGAAAAAAAAACTTTGATATTCTGTGTTTGGTGGTTTCAGGAAGAAAAAGTTTCTTGTATCTTAGAAACCCCAAGTAGAGTATTTTGTTTAAATAAAATGACTTTTCTTCTTATTCTCGTTTTTTTTTTGTTTTGTTTCAATCAGCGCAACATTCTGTATTTATTCAAAAAAAACGAATGAATAAAAAAAGCCAAAAAAAACCAATTCATTAATAAACTTACAAAGAAATTGACAAGAGAGACGAAAAAAATAGCATAAGCAAATCAAAGCACTTCATTAAAATAGCCCAGTGAGTATCTGAGAAAAACTTTTGTTTTTAAATTTTTAAAAAACATTGAAAGATTCGGAAAGTAATTAAATGCTTGGATGGTGATAATCAATAATGAATTTTCAAAATGAAAACAAAAAACAAAATTTAAATCAAAGGTAAATTTTCAGATGACTGTTGGAAGTTGGACTGTAAATCATTAAACAACAAGAAAACAAATTGAACCAACAACAACAGCAAAACTTACTACTTAACCGTAATGCGATTGAATTGCGCTCCAAAAAAAAAAAGCTTCACGATTCATTCTTGAATCTGAATCTTTTCAACAAAAAAAAAAAATTTAAAAGAAAGCAGAAATTCAATTTAAAAATAGGAATTTTGAAAAAAAAACTTATTATTTTTTTTTCAAGTCAAAACAAATTTATTTATTCTGCTTCTGCTTGTTTGTCAGTAAAAATTTTTTTTTTTTTTTTGGAACAAAACTTTGGAAAAGAAAGGATTCCGCTTATTTTGTTTTCTATTAAATTTTATAAGGCGTTTTAATGTAGAAGAAAAATTTACTATTATTTTTTTTTGTAAATAATTTATTGGAGGGACAAACATGTTTTCCAGCTTGAGCTAGTAAATTTTTTTTTTGACATTTTCAACTCTTTGCACTGAACAGCTAAAGCTTTTTGAAATTCTTAAAAAAATCTTGGGATTTTTTTAAAAATTAATTGACGTTATTAACTTAATGGTTTAGATGTGTAAATTATAGAATTTAATGAAAAAAAGTTTTTTTTTGCCATAATAACTCAAGCCTCTCATCACTAAAAGAGTTGATTAAAAGAATTTCAGAATTACAAGAATAATACAGAAATGTAATGTAATTCAAAGAGAAAAAAATCAAATGCAAACAAAATTTTTCGAGTTATATTAATTTTTTTCCAAGTCGATGTTGATCTCGACAATGCTGATCAAAATGAATCAAATTGAATTTTTTTTTTCCTTTTGGTAAACTCTGTTTTCATAGACTCGAATAATTCAGTTTAAAAAAAATTTTGAATTAATTTAAAAATCAACTAGAATCAGCCGAATAATTTTTATCATAATCTCTTGGTTATTTTAATAATGAGAAATCCTCATCTTAACAGACATTTTGAGCCATTATATGATCTAATTTCGATTGTTTAGAAGATTTGTTGACTGACGTCACTCGTAGAAACACTTGAAAAATTTTTTTAAAATTTTTTCTTCAAGAAAAAATAAATAAAAAAAGCAAACAATCTGTGTGTTCCCAAAAAACATTAATCTCATCGTTAAGAAAAAAGTATTAATATTAATAGTTTACTCAGTTTTATTATTGTTTGTGTTTTATCGTTAGAAAAAGATTCTTTCAAACTTTGTCTTGTCTTTAAACTAGAAGGATAAATCGAGAAGAAAACCACAATTTTTAAATTATTATCCATATGTTTTTTTTTGGCTTGCATTAAATCAATTCCATATGGCTGCTTAAAAATCATTCATTCTAAGTTGAATTTTTTTTCTCTCTAAAAAACTTTATTCCTAAATCTTCTTGTTGCAGTATTGTGACTGATGATTTATTTGATTGACGTAAATGATAACACAGAAAAAATTGCTCAAATTATGTGCCATCATTATAATACTTTGTTGTTTTTTTTTTTTTTTGCAACGTAAAAAATTTATTTCAAACCAATTCATTCGGGCAAACTTGAAGTTTAGGAGAGAAAGAAACACTTTAAAAAAAACATAATTAACGTTTCACCTGGCTAAAAAGACAATGCTTGTGTTTGAGTCCAAAATAGATTCCATTTCCTAATAGAAAAATAAAACTTTTATTTTGTCAATTGTTTTCAAAAATAAAAAGAATATAAAATTTTCATAAATTCATTAATCTTTTATCAACCAACTTTTTTTTGAATTTAGTAGTAGTAAAAAGAGAATTTTTTCAATTCGACTTGTTTTTTCTTTGGTTCACCTCTCGGATTTAAAACTGCAGCAAGTTCAATAACAAAAACACCATACGACACACGAGAAAAACAGTTATAGTCCACCATTATTATCGTTATTAATTTATTCATTATTTTGATTATTTAATGTTGTTGTTTTTCTAAAACCCTCAAGTTTGAAACAAAAATTATAAATATTGAATAATTTGATAGAACCGGCTTAATGGTAGTTTGATTCAATAATAAGTTTTTCAGAAAAATTTTTTAAAAACAAAACAATAGCAAAGTGCATTTTAGATTCATAATTCAACCAAAAATTAAATTCAAACAACTATTATTTTCAAACAATAATTGACTAATTTCAATTTTGATTGTTGGTTTTGTTTTTTTTTTCTTTTTCTTGCTAAAAGCACTTTAAAATAAATTAAATCAACATTTTCTTTCAGTTTTAAAGAGAATAAAATAAAATAAATAAACGACAATGTTTAGTAATTTAAATGTTATCAACGGAGTTTTTTTTTATTATAAAAATCTAAATTAAATTAATTCAACAAAACGGTTTTGAGGAAGAGAGAAAACTTTTGAAAGAAAATTTCAATTTGAAACACATTTTTTTTTTTTTTGACTGAGTCAATATACACACAAACAGGCAATGGAAATAATTCACTTTTTCTCAAAAAAGTCGTGATTTGAATTTATAAATGTTTGAAACTTTTTTCAAAAAATATTCTTTCTGTCTCTTCAAGTTCTGCCATTTTCCTAAGACTTTGTATTCTTTTAGGAGAAAAAAAAGAAAATTTTCTTTTGTTCTTTTGAAATGATGAGCTATTCAACAGCAGTTTCATTCTAAACGTGTTAATTCAATTGAAATACAAACAACAGAAATAAAAAAAAATTTGGTGATAAAAGTCAAGAAAATTTGAAAAAGAAAAGATTTGAAAATTTTATTTAATTAAATGGAATAGCGATTCTTCCTAAAGAGAGTGATTGAGAAAATTTTTTTTTTCTCTGAATTTGAGTCGAGTATTGTATTAAAACTTATTCAATTGTTTTCAATTATCTTCTTCTAGCTTTCTTTTCAGTTTGGCTCAGAATTTTAAGAAAAAAAAATATTTATCACGAAATTCTATTTTGTTTAGCTGTTCTCGTATTCTCGAATATATTTACCAGAATTATAATTATAATTTTTTTCTAATAATAACTTTAATGATTAAATAGTAACAACAACCACATTCAACAGAAATGTTTTCTCTAACAACAAAAAAAAATTGTAATAATTATTATTATTAACAAAACAAAACATAGAAAATGTTTCAAAATTTCCTCTTTAATTCAGGGTTCCAACGAACCAACAACCAGAAACAACTAGAGTAAAAACAATGTGACCAAAACTGTATGTAACACACACACACGCGAACACCAACTGTGAGGCATGAAATTTTCAAATCATTACAAACACCACTCAAGTTAAAAGTTGAAAATAATAATAATAATAAATATACAAAAAGCTAGTTAGAGATGAAAATGAATGGGGAATAAGTATTATTCTTTCCTCTCTCGCTCTCTCTCTCTCTCTTCCTTCAAAAATAAACGAAAACAGTCTATTTGTTTTACAAAAATTTTATTTTTCCCAAAACCAGAACCAAGAACGTTGTGGAGAGAGAGAGAGAGAGAGAGAATTTCAATAGACTAATATGGAAAATCTAGTTTTTTTTTTTTTGCTCCTTTGAAAAATAAATCGAGAATCCGGCGACGCCGAAAATGACGAAATGAGTATTGTACCTACACACACACACACACACACACGTTTTTCATGCTGGAGATACACCGCCAAAGAATAACACTAGAATAAGCAAACACACACACACATAGGCAACAATCAACCAACCACCCAAACAACGGTTCTTTGGCTTCTTGATGCAATACTGTTGTTGTTTTATTTATTTCAACATATATTTTGTGCACCAGTGTTTGTGACTTTCAATGTGTGTGTGTGTATTGTCGCCCAAACTCAATAATAATAAAATAATAATAACAATAATGAGAGAATCGATGGAACAACAGCAAAAAAAAAAAATAGAAGAAACGACAAGGAACCGAAAATAAAGGAAGAAAGACAAACACAATCAACATTGGTGTGTGTGTGTGTACACGCGGTGAGAAAGACATTGGGAATTTTTTTTCTCTTGGTGACTCCTGTGTGTGTGTGTTTGTATATGTCATTCCATGTTGTTATATTCCAACTACCCGAATACTAAAAAAAAAAAAAAAAACCCAGCACCCAAAAAAAAAACACCAGAAAGAATATAACAAAAGAATATATTTCACACACTGAATATATGCTTCTTTTTTTTTCTCTGTTCAACAAGAGTAAGAAAACTTCATTGGATGAAAGAGAAAGTGAAAATGAGAGCGAGCGAGAGAGGGTGAGTGAGAAACTCGCACAAACACACACACACACACACGTTGAATACCTGGAAGCATCAGATCAGCAATCTATCAGGCAGTATCAGTTTTCCTTCACAGCCACTATTCCTGTTTATTATTATTTTTGAATGGGAAGAAAAAAAAAACCTATTCGTTTCTCTGAATTGTGTGTTTGAAACATCGCTATTGTCAACCAAATTATTGATTACCAAAGTTTGATTTTGTGGATTTTTTTTTTCGAAGAACTAAAACAACACTACACTAAGTATGCTCTTTTATTGATGATACCATTCTAGCACATCAATTTGTTTCATCGCTTGATATATAGAGCGGAATTGTTTTGTTTCAATGAAATTTTATTTCAAATTTCACTAGAATTTGTGGCTGTTAAATGTTTTAACCAACGTTTAAAATTTGTTTTGAATCTTCTTCCACAACATTTCTTTCAACAACCAAATGTGAACAACTTAACCAAACAACTCAAAAAAAAAAAAATAAATGGTTTGCTTATTATGATTGAACATAAAAAAAAATGAACACATTGATTGCTTAATAATAGTGATGATAGTGATGTAGTTTATGTGCTTTATGAATAATTAAAATTGCTGCCATTATTGATTAATTATAGATAAATATTGAAAACACTTGAGTAGATACTGACATGGAATGAAGCAAAAAAAAAGTATTCCATTGATTAAACAAGCAAGTAAACAACACCTTGTTCCAAAAATAAATTACAAATAATATTTAACTCGGTGTTGTTTACATTGGCTTACTACTGTTTTTGAAACAATTTTATAATTGAGAAAAGTTTTGCTAAATTACTCAAATTAGTTGATACTTACCAAACATTGATAGTTTGAATCCAACTTCAACCAAAATAAAATTACTTTTTTTCTACAAAAAAGCTTGAAAGTCTTGTTTGTTCAAAAAAAAAAATTTCTCTAAATATTTTTATGATAGAATTTAAAATAAATCAATTGATTTAATTTAAATTACCAGATTATTCGATTAATTTCCAAATTTTTTTTTTAGAATATTAAAGATTCACAAAAAAGAATACGTGTTGCATCTTCAAACAAATTCATTAATCAATTTCAATCTAAAAAAACAATTGTTTTTCAATAAATCCAAATTTTGCCAAAACCTTTTTATTTTTGAATCCTAAAAAAAACAAAATATCAATATTTGAAATATTTTTCGTACAAAATAAATAATATCATAGATCAACTTTTGATCATATCACATGATATGTACTGCTGTTTTTGAAAAGTTCAATAGTTTTTTTTAAACTTAATTTTTAAGAATAAATTTTTCAAAGAATGATTTTTGCTTTTGAAGGAAGAGTTTTTTTTAAATAATAAACATGGCAAAATTTGAATTGGTTTATAAAAAAAATGTTTCAAAGTTTTGAAGTGCAAATCTATGGAGATTTAAGAGTTATTAGCATGAATATCTTAAAATTTAAGAGCTTTTTTCCAAAACTTTGAAAGTTGAAGAATATTTTTTTTGTGTATACTTGAAAGAATTTTTCGATAGATTAAATTTAAAAAATTTAATACATGAACGGAGTTTTTTTTCTTTGATATTGAATTTCATCACATTTCTATCATAAAAATTATCTATTTAAATGAAATTCCGAAATGAAAATCAAACTAATCAAAATTCAAAATATGAGTTATTTTTTTCCTAAAAATTTTAAATTTTAGTTTATTTTAAATGCATAAAGCTAAATAAAAAGTTTATTTTAATATAAAAAAAAAATCAAGTTTCAAATTATTTTAATAATTAATTGTTTGAAAAATAAACTTTTTTTTTGAAATCTCATTAATTAACAATTTATCTTTATTAAAAAACAATAATTTAAAAAAAAAAATTTTTTTTTAAGAATTTATTAAGCTGTTTTCAAATACTCAAGCACTCAAACATGCGACATCAAAACAATAATAAAAATTAAAATAATAAAGTTTATTAATTATTTAAAAAAAAAAAAATGAAACATTTTTTACTGGAAAGATTGAAAAAACGAAAAATATTTATAATTGGAGCTACACAATGAAGGAAAAAAATGTCTGGAATGTGCATTTTTTAAATATTATACAAACCGATTATAAATTAATTTTTAAAAATTTTTTTTTCCTAGAAACTTTTTAATTTTTCAAAATTTGCCACCAGCACAGATTTGAAAATAGTTTTGTTAAAAAAATTTTTAAAATTATTTTTTTGAAAAAATAAAAGTTACAATTTTGATTTCTAAAAAAAAAAAACTCGAATTGTTTCAAAGTTTTAACTTGATTTTCGGTAAAGAAATTATTATTTAAATTTCATGTCAAACTACAATTATCATTATAATTTTGAGTTTTTTTTGAGCTCAAAATTTTAACAAGATTAGAAAAAAAGAAAACAAATGATTGCTTACATTTTAAATTCTAAATGATCAATTATTTGTTAGGAGTTTTAGCGTTGTTATATTATCAAAGAACAAAAAAAAATTGGAAACAATCGATTCTAAATTAAGAAAAACTCATTATTTTGAAATGAAACTTGAAAAAAAAAATTAAAAAGTTGATCATTTATCTTTTTTTCTGTGGTGAAATATATGTAGGTTTTGTCAATATGACTTTTTTAAAACCATTTTATTGAGAACTTTGTTTAAACATTTTACAAAATAATTGATCTTCATTTGATTTTTAAGTATTGTCTTTTATACTATGTGTTAGTACTGATAAGTTTAATATGTCAGTGTTAAGTGTTATGACCCTTACATCCCCCGTCTAAAAAATGATTTTTGAGAGTGAAAAACTTTGAGAAATTTTGTCCAATATTTTGAATTAAAAACTTGATTTAAAAACTGAATGATTTAAATTATTGAATTGTCGATTTTTTTTTTTTTTTTTTTTTTTTTTTTTTTTGATAGGTTTTCTCAGTATTTGAAATATTTTGCCGTTATATTTTTGTTCTAATTTAAAATCATAAATTAAGTTGAGTCCAATGATTATATTCGAAGATAAGTCTTGAGCAACATCAAAATAAGTTTCATTTTGAATGAGTCCGATTTTTATTGGAACTTTTATTTGACCAACGGTTGTTTTTTCTGAACCATTAGCGAATACCACAGTTTTTGTTTGAGATTTATCGATTTTGTGATTTAGATTCAATTTTTCAAGCATTTTGGTCGTTATCAATGATGTTTCAGCACCACTGTCATACCGGGCTGTTTGAATCGAGTTGTTGATTTTTGTTTTAATGAAAATTGGCTTGATAAACTTTGAATTTTGTTTGGTTGATTGAGGTGCCGAAGGAACGTGAACAGCGTTAACACTTATCTTTTTAATACTTGTTTGCTCATTATTTTTGCATAAATATGTTGCGTGATTTTTTGAACATTTATCACATTTCTGATGACAAATAAAATCTTTTTGAAATTTGTGTTTACCACAGTTCCAACATAATTTTGAATTTTTCAATTTTTCTCTTAAATCTGAAAAGCTTATTGATGTTAAAGTTTTGCATTCGTCGATGGAATGTGACGATTGTTGGCATATAGGACATTTTTTGATGATGGATCTGATGTTAGTAACTTCATTTGTTTCTTCAAAAAATTCAGTGGAGTTTAAAGCTTGATCTCTTATCTTCTCTACTAGTTCGGCTAGATAATCTAAGTTGTTTTCACTGTTTATTGCCAAAATTAAATTTGCTTCTGTTGGCAATTTTCGGGTAATATCATTTCTGATTATATTGATTTGTACAGGGTCGTTAATTAAAAATTTGCATCTTTGTAAGATGAAGTGAATTTCGTTCCAACTTTTGTGATCATTAAGAGAGTATGGTTTTGAACAATTTTTCAGTTGTTTTCTTATTTCATAAAACAGTAGGGCTGGAGAATCAAATTGCTTGCGAAGTTGGATCATTGTCTGATCGACAGTTGAATCGAAAGGCATTGTGGCAACAATATTAGTCGCTGTCGGCGATTCTTTTACTGCCAACAGTAAATATTGCTTTTTCAAAGCGTTTGATGTTGTTGGATTGTTTAAAATAATTTCGGTGAATTGTTTATCAAATAATTTAAAATTTAATATATCGCCATTGAATTTCGGAATATCAATATCATTTAAGATTTGATTTTGGCGAAACAGGCCAACGTTTTCTTGTGGTTCGACCGTTTGTTGAGTTGATAAAATTTTCTTCTCGACGTCTTCTAATTTAGCTATTACATTCAGAATTTCTTGCGATTTTGAAAGATTTGAAGATGAAGCTAAATCTTGCGCGAGTTTGATGAAAATTTGATTGATGAGTATGATTGACGATTTAGTTTTTTCAGGGTTGTTTTTTATGAAGTCAAGAACAGAGTTCGCATTTTTGATTGAACTAAACTGTTCATTTGTTGAATTGTTTTTAGCCATTGTTGTCGGATTTTCAAATTTTCAATTAAAACGAATTTTTCATTAAAAAAAATTTTTTTTTTCGGATTTTTCTGTTAATCCTGCCGACTTGTAGGTTTTGTCAATATGACTTTTTTAAAACCATTTTATTGAGAACTTTGTTTAAACATTTTACAAAATAATTGATCTTCATTTGATTTTTAAGTATTGTCTTTTATACTATGTGTTAGTACTGATAAGTTTAATATGTCAGTGTTAAGTGTTATGACCCTTACATATATTTTGCTGTTGAATCAACTAGCGAACAAAAAAAACCTAGATCAGAAAAACAAATATTAAATTTTGAACTAAAAAAAAATTTCAAGAATAGAAAAATCCGAAAAAAAGTATAAAAAAATTAAATAAATCATTTTATGTGATAAAAAATTTATAATTTTAGTTTAAATTTATTTTCTAAATTATACCGTTATTCTGTTTAACAAACAGAAAACTTTATTCCTAAAAAACTAAGATCACTTTGGTTTTTTTTTTCTAGAATCTGAACAGATACCTGAACAGCATCAAACAGTCATTCTCAAGAAACGTTCGAATCATTTAATCTAAATTTAGCAATGAACAATTAGTCTTTTTTTTGTTGTTTTTGATAATCAAAAATTGAACGTTTGCTAATTATAAAAAAAATTTCAGTAATTTCTTTTTTTTCAGTGTTTTTATAGTCGAAACACTTGGGAAAAAAACATTATAACAGCTATAATTGGCTTTGAAAAAAATGCTCGAAATCCATTCAAGAGTTTTTTCATTTTCAGTGGATTCATGTTTCATTCAATTGGTGTTCGCTTGAGTTTTTTTTTATCTAAAACTGTTTATTTTATTTGGTTTTTCTCTCTGTATTCTCTACTCTTTTAATCAATTGTCTCAATCAAACGTTTCATCGAAGAAGAAGAAAAAAAAATTTAAAAAACAAACTTTGACATACAAATCAAACGCAACTAAAGTTTTAAGTTTTATAATTTTTTTTAACGAAAATTTTTGCTTTTATCAATAAATAAACAGATGCTTCTCTTTTGAGAGATTCTTCGTTTCCATTGTTTACAGTAAGATTTTTTTTTTTTTTAAGTGAAGAATTAAAACTATAGTTTTTATGTTCAAAACTAATTCAAAAAAAAAACTAAACCAGAATCTCATTACACATGGCTCTGTTTTTGTTTTTGGCATAAAATACTATTATTATAATACATTGTTGTTAATATTATTTTCGGTTGTTTAAACAGAGAAAAACATTTTGTTCAACTTTTGGAAACAATGTCATTGAATCATCAAATCTATAATTAGACTTTGTATTTTATTGTGTGAAAAAAAAAAATTATTCTAGTCATTTTTCTTCAAGCTATAGTTTTTTAGCTATTGAAAAAAAAATTTATTTACTATTTTTTATTTAAATTCAAAAACTGAAAATGACAATCAATTGACAGTTTTTTCGCTTTGTTTCCAAATTGTTTCAAACTTCAGGCTAACGTCTTTCCATTCTATTCTATTCTAGATCATCAACAACGCATCAACTAGTCTAAATGAAGTGGAAGATATTGGGAAAGAAAAAAGAAATTTGACAAACAACCGAAGAATAACTATAATGATGGGAATATATTCGAATAATATTGAAATGTTGGGAAAAAATCGATTTGCCAGGATAGCTTGAAACTGAAAGCTGTCACATTGTCATTTTGGGGACAAAACATACACATTAACACTTTATCTCATTTTTGTGCCCAGTTAAAATTTTTTTTTTTTTTTTTTTTGATGAAAACATTCATTTAAATTTTACAATTTAAATAATAATAATAAAAAAAACCCATCTTCAAAACTGCCTTCGTTTGATTATTGTAACCCAGAAGCCGACCTGTTGGAACTTCGTCAGCTTGAGGCCGGAGAACGTTATGCCCGGTCTCATGGCCCATTTGGCTGCACACCTCGGCCATCGTCCGAAGTATCGCGTACATCATTGCTGGGCAGACCAATCAAAGCCGGACCATATCGTCATCGCGATCCTCGCTATCGAAAATCTCAAACGCTTTTTTACAATTTTTTGGAAAGACCGCGCGGATGGCAGGCCTTCATTTATCACCTTATTATGTAAGTTTTAACGTTTTTGTTTTTTTTTTTTACAAAAGTTTTCAAGAATGCTTTTTGAGATTAAATTTAATTTTGATAAAGTTTCACTTGAAGTGTTCTCACTGAGATGAGAAAAACAAACAAAAAAACTTCAAAAACTTCTTGAAATTTGACTGAATGAACGTGCGTGTTTTTTTTCTACCAAAAAAAAAATATTCTGATTAATTTCGTTGAATTGTGTCCCGTTATGGCACGGACAATTTATATTGTTGATATATGATTGATTCAGTATTGGTAAAGCCAAAACTCTCGGATATCGTTGTATCATTTTTTCAAAAAAAAAATTGTTTTACTCGAATCATAGTAAATAATTTATTTAAAAAATTTTCTTTTATTTATTCATCTTTTCCATTGAAAATCATTTGATACGGTGCGATTTTCAATTTCGTAAAATTTTAATATAAAAAAAATGTTTTATTCTTTTTATTCACAAGAGAACAAATACAATTTTTTTTCAGCTAAAATAATCTCAAAGACAACTACATTTTTTTACAAATTTATTTTATTTGGAAAGGGGAATGAAAGGGGGGGGGAAGAAAATATAATTTATATGTTAAACTTTCTTTGGTCTCTATTCTTTCAGGAAAAAAAAAACTCTCCAAATACAATGAAATTGACTTTCAGGTTTTTTATTTTTTGACATTCATTGCCTTCACAGAATGGCCATAAATTATTTATGATCTTCAAGAAAAAAAAAATGAAAAAGTTATAGATTTTTCGACTAAAAATTTCGAAAAAAATGGTCTGATGAACCATCTAGTGCCATCTACTAGTGAAATAAAGAATTGGCGTTTTTTTTTATAAAAATTTTTTTTAAAAGACGGTTTTGTTTTAACATGAACATATATTCTTAATTTTTTTTTTTTAAATATTTAGAAATTCGAGTTTACAATTTTTTCTAAAAAAAAAAAAAAAATAATAAATAAAAGTTTATTTAATTTTTGTTGTTGCCGGGAAACGTTCAAAAGATAAAATTTATCATGATTAATGATAAAATTTTTAAATTTTAATTTTCAAATATTAATGAAAATTTTAATTTTGAGCAAAAAAAAAATGAATTATTATTTTTCTGAAAAAAAAAAAAATTCAAAATTGATCGAAAACAAAAAGTTTGTAATAAAATTTTTACAGCGAAAAAAATGTCGTTGAAAATAATGGAAGACTATTCGTTATTTCTTCGTTATAATCATCATTTTTTTTCTGATTGATTTTATTGCCAAATAATATAAAAATTTAGCTAACCATCTTTCGGCACTTAAAATGTTTTTTTTTCAAGAACAAGAAAAAAAATGATTCTCAGGTAAAACCAATTTTTGCTTTATGAAATAACTTGTTTTCTTATGTTATTTTCCTTTTAGGAAAGTAAACGATAATTCAAAAAACATAAAGAAGAAGAAGAAGAATGCTGATATTCCTATTAATCAGTGGAAATCAGAAAAAAAAGCTTTTAATAATTTTGTTTTGGTTGTTTTGCGGGTGTAAAACTAGTTTTTTTTTTCTGCTGGCCTATTGTTTAGATTGTGTTTACCAAGCAAGAAAGAAAAAAAATTCAGTTCACATTTCAGTTGTTTATGGCAACGGATTTTTTTTTCTTCACTTATTGTTATTGTCGTTGTTTTTTTTTCAGATAGCTATTATTAATATGTGAACAGTTCTTTTTAAACCAGAACTGTAAAAATGACTTTCTTTTTTTTTTAATAGGAAAAAACCTTAGAACAAGATGAAGTGAGAAGGCCCATAATTCATTTCACACACACACACCAACTCGCTTTTTTAACCAATGAAAAAGATGTCAACTAATAATGTTTTTCTACTTAAACACACACACACACACACAAGCTATTCTCGAGTCAATGTAGTGTGTAATATATAAATGGATGGAAGATTTTGCTATCTACCGTAAAATATTTTCATTGTTTTCAACAAACAAAACTTGTATACTTTGCATCATCTTTCATTTTTTTTTGTCCCATGTTTTTTTATCTAGATTTTTTTTCCATGGTCAAAACAGAAACAATAATCGAAAAGAATTTCGAAGGAAAAATTAACAACAACATACATTAACGTTCTGTTTCTCTATAGAGCTCCATCACAAATGAACCTAAAATGATGAACTAAACAAACGAAAATGTGACAAAGTTTTCTTGGTTTCCTGAATGCCGAAACCAAACAACAACAACAGTATTTTTATTAAAAAAAAAAAGAAAGCCTACAAAGCTACATTATCATTCGAGCAATTTCACTCATTCAAGAAAATTTTTCATTTAAACATTTTGGAAATTTGAATGCTAGGAGAGTTTTTGAAACTTTAGTCGGATATATTAGTATAATCCCATCAAAGCTTTATTGATAATTTGTAAATTTTTTTCTATTGATCTTCAATTATTTAATGGAAAAATCTATCAAAACAGTTTTATTGAATTTCTCGAATTTGTTTTTTCTTCTAGAAAAGCAATTCTTAAATTATAATGGAATTTTTTACTCCATCTGTTAAAATCATTTTAAAACTTTGTTTTTTAAATCAACAAAAAAAATTTATTAATATTTCAAGTTTTTCTTTCTGAAATATTAATGAAATGGATCTAATAAAATGCACGGATTTTTTCAAACTAAAATCCTGACTGAAAATATAAAATATTCATAATATTTTTTTAAAAGCTAACGATCTCTAATCTATCAAAAAATTTTAAAGAATAATTTTCTTTAACTTTCTTAAAACCAAATTTATTATAAATTTAAAATATTCTTAAAATTGATTTTTTTTTCATTGATAAACTTAATAACTTAAAACTTACAAAAAAAATACAATTTAAACAAAAAATATTCAAAAGCTCTCAATAAAAATTTTTAAATTTCACTAACTCGATATTAAGATTTAAAAATGTTGTTTTTAAAATACTATTTTATGGCGATATTGAAAAGTTTTCAAAACAGATTTTCAGTTTTGTTGATAAAGTTTTTTTTTAGATCAATAATGTTTTCTTTTATTGTTTATTCTTGAACATAGGTTTTCAATGATTTATGATGTTTAGATTCTATCATTATCACAGATTCTGAATGAAAGTTTCGGTTGTTATATAAACAAAGAATTGCTGTTTTTTTACAATAACAAATAGCAGTTTATATGAGTTAGACTTTGATGACAGTGTTTAAAAATTAAAAAATTTTTTTTGCTGGTTAGCTCAAAGTTTTCCAGAAATTTTCAAAATATTCTTGAATTTAAAATTCTGTAAAATTCTGATTATTTTTCTTTATGAATTAATCATTATAAAAATAATTAACTACAAAGAAATAGTAAAAATTAAATGAAATAATACAGAAAATCATTTATCACCATTTTTTTCCGAGCGATAAATTTTTAAAAATAAATTTTTTTTAAACAAAAAACTGATAACTTCAATCGTGTTTTCGAAGCGCTTTAGCTATACTTGGAGGTGAGCGAAAAAAGAAGCCCAGGTTTTTTTCTTATCTATGATTATGATTAGCTTCAGCCCTTTGTTTGTTCGACCAGTACAAAGACTAGATGCTGTGGTTGAATTTTTTTTGATGCCCTGGCTTGCTAGAGAAAATAATTGTTTGAAACGTTTTTTTTTCAGAATTTTTTTTTTTTTATCGCAACACATAATAAAGCGCATGACATGAATGTCATGTTTCTGTTTTCAATATTTGTTTTGCTTTCTTTTTCGAGATTTTTTTTTCACGTTTTACCGGTGTGGTGCGGCTCTTTCTGTTAGAAAAAAAAATTCTAAGAGAAGAAAGAGAAGATTCGTCCGTTGGGTATTATCCATCCCTGAAAGCTCAAGCCACTATCAAGGTGAGAAGTCACACATTGAGAGTGAAAGAGAAACCACTCGCTGCATAAATGTCTTCATTCTTTATTAATGCATCTTTGCATCTTTTCAGAAGAAAAAAAAATTTAGAACAATTTTCGCTGAACTGTTCCAAACAGAATTTTTTTTTGCATCAAAACAAAAAAAAACAGCATTATTATTAATGAGAAAACAATAGATTCAATCTTGGTTCCTCGGTTTGTTCAATGTGATTCAAAATGCTTTTTTGCTTGTTTGTTTTTTTTTTAGTGCTGTTTTGTGCTTGAGAAAAAAATCTTCTTCTTAAAGATTTTTAGTTTTGAATGATTTAATCGACTTTTTTGATCAATAAATGATTAATAAAATTAATAATTAAAAAGAATTTTCTTATTCAAACAAACAAGCAATTTGGCTAGAGAAAACATTTCTCATTTGGTTGTTCATCATTATCTTGATCATGATCATCATAATAATCATTATTGTTTGAGAACGAAACCAAAAAACCACAGCCACTTTAAACTTTTTCTTATTATTTTATTTATTCTGTTTATTTTTTTTTTTATAAACTGAAACTTGAACTTTTACTTCTTTGAAAAAAAAATTCTCAAAAATCTTTTTTGAATAGTTTTCAAACTTTCTCAATTTGTTTCATTTGTTTTCTCTTTTGAAATCGTCGAGTTGATCTGAAGTTTTTTTTTATCAATTTTTTTTTACAAAATTTTTAGTTTCTAGAAAAAAAATTAAAAGTGAATTAAAAAAAAAATTAAATATTTTAAAAACAATTTTTTTAAAAAATCTACTTAAAATTATTAGAAGAAAAAATTTCTGAATTTTCTGAATTTCTGAAAACACCAACTAATATTCGTTGATGGAACATTATTATGTTTTGGTTCTCACTGTCTAAACTATATTCACTTTTTGCTTTCATCAAAAACTTTCTTTTTTTTCAAATTTTTCAAATTTTCCGAATTTCTCTTCAAAGAATTGATTGGAGACTACTACGAATTCTACTTAACAAAAAAAAAAAAATTTTATCACTGTCTAATACATTTTTTATTAAAGATCATTTCCTAAGTGTTTTTCTTATCAAACAAACAAACAAGCAAACAATTTTCTCAAAACTTCAGTACACAATCGTTTTTTACTAAAATCTGATTTACAGTGATTCAACAAAGCTCTTTGTTTGTATTGTTTCATTGAAAGTGCAAATTTTCTTTAAGAAAAAACTAAAAATTTGAAAAAACAATCATTTCTGTGATAATTAGAAAATAAATCCCTTTCGATAGCTTTGCACGCAAGCTTACGTGAAAAATAACAGGTGTATTGTAAAGTGGGTTCATCATCTCACTACCACCATCATCAACATTATTTATTAATTTTGAAATCAAATTTTTTTCTTCTTCTTCAAAATCATTGTATTCATTTTGAACGACAATTTATGTTTGGAACGCTTTCTATGATTGATTTTTTTTTCTTGCTCTATTTCACTCGAGTTCTTGTAAATCTTTAGAAAAAAAAACAAAACAGAATCCTGCTTAAGATTTGAACAAGAGCAAAAGTTTCGAGAGTTTTGAGCTACTTGATTCTTCAAACAACGTTAATGGATATTTGGATACTCTTGCTTTTAATTAATGTTGTTCTCGCTTCTCAACAAAACTCTTATTCTGATCATTCAAATATTTTAGAATAATTTCAAATAATATTGAGCACACCATAAACCCCATTAATGCGCCATACTTTTAAGAATTTTTTTTTTATGAAAAAACATTCATTTGGATTGATTGTAACACACACACAAACAAATAAATAAACAATTCGAACAAAAATCTCTGACTCACTTAAAGGTTCTACATTAAATTCCATCTATTTAGGCGCTTCCCTATTGAATGCCACTAATGAAGCCTTTATTATAAAAAAAAATTTCCAATATTAATTTTGTGCTGCTGGTTTTGGCCTCAGCCGTGTTTTTTTTTCTTCTCTTGGTACGTAAAATCGGTGATCGAATGATTAATGTCAAGAAGCTAGAAATAAGAGAAAATTTTTTTGGAGAAAATGAAAAATTTAATGCGCCAGCACGTCATTCAATTTTCTTTCTGAGAAAGGCTTTTAGTGAGGTTTTTCTTCACTCCCCCCGCCAGTTGTTTGGCTGTCTGAAGTTTGCTTCAAATGTGGTGGTCTAACAAGAGAAGAGCTATTGGCGACGGCGTTATTTAACCCAACAACAACAACAACAACAATGAATTCCGATTCTCAAGATTTGAGCCAATGTGCAGGCTGCCAATGTAGAGGCGGAGATGAATTTAAAAGAAAAAGTGCCGATTGTTATTGTCTGTCATCGAGTTCAATTGGTAAACCATTGAAAAATCATTCTTGTGCGACATCAATCTCGAAAACGTCGTCGACATCAAGCCAATTCTCGTTTGATGATATCTCATCACCATCATTTCATCGGCCAGAGGATTGTGAGAGCCAGGCTTGTGAGCCACTGTTCAACAACAATATCACTGATACAAATAGCAGTAGTTTTATGGTGCAAATGTCCAATTCAAATCTTTCTTTGGTTTCGGTGTTTAGCGATGGACATAAAACCCAAATGACCACTGATGATACGATTATGTTCATGTCGACCACCACTTCATTGCAACAAGAAGAAAACAATGAAACCAAGAAAAGATCTTCATCTTTAATCGATTTATTCAATCAATCTAGTTCTTTTTCAACAGTTTTTTATAATCAACCAGAAAGTTTTGTAGCGGATTTTTTCGAGCAAAATCATAATCATCATCATTTCTATCTAGATCAATGTGTGTTTGATAGTTCACAGTTCTCGAAAAATGTTTATCAAGCTTTAGATCAGATGATCGATGATGATCGTGAAACTTTCAATAAAAATACAAACTCAGATTTACGGCAAGAAACAAAAAAAGTCGAGTTCGCTGATGAATATGAAGAAATATCGAAATCCCACAACAACAAAAACAATAAAGAGTTAGATGATTCGGTGGATAGCGAGCCGATAACTTATGATTTGACTTCAAATCCCGAATACGCAGAGATAGCGGATCAATATCGTCGAGATTCGGATGTAGTTCAATTCATTAGATCAAACAGAGGATCTTCGTTGAATTCTTTTCGTAATTGTAAACGATCGCAAATGCATCGAGTCAGTTTATTGGGCCGTCCGATTCACGTCAAACCATTCAAACAGATGAATCCGTTTTATAAACAAATGCAAAATGTTTTCCATAATTTTCTTGAAAGGCCTCGGGGCTGGAGAGCGATGTCCTATCATCTCATCATGTAAGTATTATTATAATAGTAGGTTTTCATTAAAAAAAATAAAATAATTTTCCATTATTTCATTATTTGTTCATTTGGACATATAATAAACCCCTCAGATGGCGGCATAGTCTGTTAAAGATTATTTTCTTGTTATTGTTTCATCTGTTTGTTGTTATCTTCAAAAATTGTGGTTTATTTATTTTAATAAACTTGTTTTAAATCTATTGATCTACAAATTTATAAGCTAGTTCTGTATAATAAAAATTCATTTTTTATAATCGGGTTCAAAAGTTTGGGGTTTTTTTTATTATTGTAAAAACATTTTGGAATTTATAAAATATTTATGAGTTTGATCAAGTATATTTGTCTATATCTGTTCGTTAATAATCTAATAATTTCTTAAATTTTTTTTAAGGAAAAAATCGCTTCGAATTGAATTCAATGTTTACAAACTACAAGCTACTAGAAAATGATCAACTCTCTAAAAGCATAAAGTAAATAAACGATTTTATGATTAACAATTTAAGCGGGAAAAAAATTTCGGGAATTAAACTAATGCGGTTATTATTTATTGTTTGTATTGATTGATTTTTTCCTGTCTGTCTGGTTGAGAAAAAAAGCTTCAGAAATTTATGAAGTTAAATCCAAAATGCTTTGGTTTTGTTTTCCAAAAAAACACTCTTACTCTTCTACTGTATGGCTCATGAGTTTTAATATGAGTTTAGAGTTTTTAAATGAACATGTTATCCCTGGTTAAAGACAATGATTTTAAAATTAATTCAAGCTTGAACTGGTTTCACAGATTTCGAAATTTTAGTTCGACAAAGCAACAAGTTTTTTGAGTTTTGTTTCAAAATTTTCTTACAAAATTAAATAGAATTTTATTTTATTTTTCAAATTAAAATTGATTTCTTCTAGTGAATTTTTTTTTTCTAAAAACTTTTTCATCAACAACACCAAAGTTGAAACAAAAAAGTTTTTCTTAGAAATTGTCAATTTAATTTTAATTTAGTTTCAGTTTTTTTGGAGATTTTTTTCTTTATATAAATTTGATTAAATATTATTTTGAAAAAAAGTAGTTTGCATATCGAATATGAGTTGTTTTTTTTATTTCTGATTAAATCAAAACGATTTAAAAATTAATTTTTTTTCCAATATAAAAAAAATTTATTCATTGTGTCGATATAGAATTTTTTCTGTTTAAAAACTACCAGTTCAATCCAGTATTGTGCAAGATTTAATTGATTTTTTCTCCAGATTTAATCAAATAATTGTTTTATTTTGAAAATTGAATTAAATTTTGAAAATTAAATAATGTCTGAAGGTAATTTTTCTCTTGTTTTTAATCTCACATATTCTTTTCGTTTTTCTTTGATTGATGATTTTTTCTCTAGTTCTTTTTTTCTAATAAAATTTTTCTCATTACATTCTCAATTCATAATCATTGGAGAGTGTCGAGAAGAAGAAAAAGAAGACAAAACTTTCTGCTATTTTGTTTGTACTGGATTGGTGCTGAATTATGATAGTGAATGGAACATTGGGTTTTGAACCCAATTTTCTTTCTATTCTACCACCCTTTTTGTCCTCTTTTTTTTTTTGGTATCTATGGTGGTGTTTGGTTGGTTTGCAAGACAGAAAGTTCGTGTCTCTCTATTGTGGTGGTGGTGGTGGGTTTATGTAATTGAACACCAAATTACCACCACCAATTGAAGAAACAATCGACATTTCACATTATAAACCTTTAACACTATTTCTTTTTCTAGGTTTTGTGTACTTCATGTTAATGATTTAAACTTTTTTTTCCATTTTCCAAACATTGATTGACAACAACCAGAACCTAGAGAAATTATCGTTTCAGCTAATATTTTATTTTATTTCGCCAAATCGTTTTTTTTTTGTTTAAAATAATATAAATATTTTATTGGTAACATTTAAAGTACAGTGCCAAGAAAAAATATTAGCTACTTTAGCAAACAACAACAGCACAACAACAATAATAAAAAAAAACTTTTGAATTCACAATCTTCCCAAAGTTAAGTCCACACTCAAACTGAGTTGGATTTTTGGTGTAGTAAACGTTGTTTCTTGTTATATTATTATTATAATGTGTTTTCTCAATAATTCATGAATACACTGGAAATAGATTTGTTAAGTGTATAGAAATTTTTTAGTATATAATTATAATATTGGAATACCAATATTTAGTGTTATTCTGAAATGTTTTTATTTAAAAAAAAATAAATAAAATTTAATTCTTGGTTTTGATTTGGTTGAGAGATGAGACAAGCTATATATTCAACACAAACAGAGGTAGTAAATTCCAGTTGTTTAATTGAAAACATTCAATTCAAAAATTGACATTCAATAAATAATGAATAATTCTAAAATAATATTTACGCTGATAATTATATATTGCTTGTGGATTTTTTTTTTTTAATTTTTCGAAAAACAATAAATTTACATTTGATTTGATGGTCAACTTTTTTTTTTTTTATAGCTGATATTCAAATTATTTTAATTCAGAATATTAGCAAGTTTTTTTTTTTTAAATAAAAAGTTTTGAACGCATGTGCGTTTTCCACTTTGTCGTTTTCGTCTTCGTTTTTTTTTTCAAATAATTCTCAGCATTTTTTTTTCTATTTCATTTCATTCATTTGTTTTCATTCGACTAACATTTTTGTTCGCTTGTTATTGTTCTTTGTTGGTGTCTTGTTGTGTTCTCAAAAAAAAAAAGACTGGTTGTGTGTGTGTGTGTGTGTGTGTGGGGTTAATTTCTGAGAAAACGTTAATATTCTGGTTTTGTTGCTGCTTGATGGTTGATCATTCTGCAATGATGAGAATCGATCATTCTTGGTTTAACCACATTTTAGATTTTTTTTTTTCTATTTCTATTTTCTCCTCTAATTCTGGTTCGATCATTATGGTGAAACTGATGATAGATGTATGATGAACACCATTTGATGGCCTTGATAGGATCAAATATTTTTCCAATTTTTTTTTTTTTTTTTTTTCTAATTCTAGAACAGAAAAGAAATTATCTACGCGATCAATGATAATCTCCGATTCTTTCCGTTTTTTTTTTTAAATTAATTCATTTTCAGTAGACATTAGTTTACTAAATTCATCGATTTATTACAAGCAAAAAATGTTTATCATAATGTTAAACTAAAATTTTTTTTTTTCGAAAATTAACCCGAGTTTCGAGTTGGAAAAAAAAAATTTAAATACTAAAATTTTTTTTCGACTGTTTCATAAATATTGATTTCATGTTTTTTTTCTTCTCTCTGGTTGCGATAAAAACTTTTTTTTTGGAGCACTCCAAACTCTAGTTCCTAGATCTTTTCTACTGATCTCCAGATCTCATATTCTTCATATTCAAGCTTCGTATCGTTTCAACCAGAAGCATGACTTGTTTTTTAATCAGTGAACTCTAGATAATTACCGTTGATATGATTCTAATGTCCAAAAAAACGGAGAACACAAGAATCATGAATACTTGAATATTCATTGTTTTTTGTGTTTTTTTTTCTCTTGTTCCCAAAACAAGTTACTTAGGAGAAAATTGTTTTTTTTTTCTATTATTTATTTGTCCTCTTCCCGATAGAGAAAATCTGAGTGAAACAGTCTGTTATGGAATGAAACTAATGAGTCAATTTTCTTCCTAAAGAACAAACAACATCAACTCATTCAATGGAAAAGTTCCATTGAATAGCCAGAAAAAAAAATTTTTTGCTCTGATAGTCTCAGAACATTGAAAAAAAAAAAATTCCAATGAAACAAAAAAAAAAATGATAAAAATTTTAGCGAATTATCATCATTATTGAGTTAAAAGTCCCATCAAGTTTCATTCATATTGCCTTTCTTGTTTCAAAATATTGATTTTTTTTGTTTGGTTGTTGTGGTTGTTGAAAAAACAATCATCTAATGCTATTGATTTGTATGTCAATCGAGATGATGATCGATGCCTTGAATCTAAATTCGTTTAATGTTGAAAATGGCCAACAACAACAACCAAAATGGTCATCAACAGCAAACTATAGTCGATCAAGTTTTTTTACCAAATCACTGCGATCATCATCATCTCCATCGGCTAAATCATCTGGTGGTCATCATGGTCATATGGTTAGAATACGTCCATTGGAATGGGTTACTCGATTCCAATGTCAACATGATCTTAAATATAGAAAAATACAAGTTTCAATAAATAATTTTTTTGAACGACCACGTCAAACACTGGCTATTTTGTATCATATTATGTTGTGAGTTTTCTTATTCTTATCAATTTGGTCAAGTCTCTTCCAATTGATCTATCAAATTTTTTTCTCAAAAGTTTTATGTTGCTCTAAATTTTCAAAAAAAGAAAGTGAAGCTCAAAACTAGTTTTAATCAGAAAAATTGTTTTTCTCAAAGGTTTTTTATGGTTTTCGCTTGTTTGGTACTCACCGTGTTCTCTACCATTGACCAGTACGAAGTTGTCGCTTCAAATATCCTATTAAAAATGGTTTGTAACTTTTTTTTTAAAAAATTACTATTTTTTCTTAAAATTTTCTTGGATCAGGAAATTGTGATGGTTGTTTGGTTTGCCATAGAATTTATATTGAGGATGTGGTCCGCTGGTTGTCGATCTCGTTACCAAGGATGGGCTGGTCGTCTCCGGTTTCTACGAAGTCCATTCTGTGTCATAGGTTAGTTATCGAAAAAAACAAAGAATAAAATTTTCTAAAAAAAATTTTTGTTTTGTTTTAAATTTTCAGACTTTGTAGTGATTGTAGCCTCGACTGTTGTACTATCGCTGGGAAGTTCGGGACAGGTTTTTGCTGCTTCCGCTTTGAGAGGCCTTAGATTTTTTCAAATTTTACGCATGGTTCGAATGGATCGCCGTGGAGGTACATGGAAACTTTTAGGTAATACCCGAATTAATAGTTGAACTATTTTCAAACAGTTTTTTTTTCTGTTAAATAGGCTCTGTGGTTTATGCACATCGTCAAGAATTGATAACCACTGTTTACATTGGCTTTCTGGGTTTAATATTTTCTTCGTTCTTGGTTTATTTAAGTGAGAAAGGTGTAGATCCAAAAAAATTTACCAATTACGCCGATGCTCTATGGTGGGGAGTAGTAAGAATTCTTTTTTCTCTGTACATTGTATCGGAATTTCAAAATGGATTTTTTTGTTTGTTTGTTTGCCGATTAAATAATCGAAATAACAGATAACTCTGTGCACTGTTGGCTATGGTGATCTAGTGCCACAAACATGGCCTGGAAAATTAGTGGCTTCATTCTGTGCCTTGTTGGGTATTTCGTTTTTTGCTTTACCAGCCGTAAGTCATTTTGGCTTTGTGGAGAAGCACACAGTTTTTTTTAATCCCAACAACTTCACACACAGGGAATTCTGGGATCTGGTTTTGCGCTCAAAGTTCAACAACAACAAAGACAGAAACACATGATTCGAAGACGAGTTCCAGCAGCGACGCTCATTCAAAGTCTTTGGAGGTGTTATGCTGCCGATGAGAATTCAATGTCGGTGGCAACTTGGAAAATTCACCGAGTTCCTCTACCAAGCCCTCCAACGTGCGTACATTTTTTTCTTTTAAAAGCAAGAAAAATTTGATTTATTTTCTTTTCGATTGTTTTCTTGTCAATTTGTTGTTAAAAAAAAAAAAAAATAGTTTCAAGCACAACACTTCATTTGTTAGTCGATTCTCAACCATAAGACGTCATAAACCAGCGGCAGTGCATTCTCCATCAACTCGTAATCGATATGGAGGAGATGGAGGAACGGAGTCGAACCTACGCGAAGATTCAATAACTGGTAATCGGGATGCTCGTGTCTCCCAAAGCGTTAGCGAAGACAATGTGGCAAAAGAAATTTCCACAGACATATCAAAACGAAATTCCGATGGTAAGTCAAACAAACTTTTTAGTTAATCAATTTTTTTCTTTTCTATCTCTCTTTGTTTATTTAAGCAAATTTTGTTTGAATTTGTTCTCTTTCTCTTTGAAGAAATAGATTTCTATTTAAAAAAAAAACGAACAGAAAACTATTTTCTGCTTGAAAATGAGTGGAAAAAAACTTTAAGAAATAAAATTATTTCAAAAGTTTGAAAATATTAAAGTTTCCGTTGTATTGTTTCAAACAGTGTCCTATTTAGAGTTTTTTTTTAATAATTTCAATTATCTCAGCTTGATCATAGCTTGGAAAACCTTTTCGAATACAAGTTTTTGAAACTATTTCTAAAATAAATTTCAATGAGCAAAATTTTAAAACCAGTTTCAGCTCAATGTTTTTCTTATTTTAAAACAGAAATTAATTGGTAATAATTTTTTTTTATAAAAAGCATTACATCAAAAAATCTAATGATTGGAATTTTTAAAAATTTGCTAAGCTTCATAAATGATAGATTGGTTTTTCCAAAATTAAAAATACAACCACGACGACAATGACAATGATAATTTATCATCATTTTACTGTTTCAAAGCTTTGTTCAAGGGCTTGTTTCAAAGAGAGAAAAACATTCCGTATCGATACTTTCTTGACATCCTATTTGGATCAATGATAGGAAAAAAAAATATAGCTAGAGAATGCCCAATGTTCCAATTTATAATTCCAATTCAATTTTTCAAGTTATTTTTTTTGACATTTCACTGGGAGACAGCAGAAAAAAATTTTAAAAATTAAATTTTAGAAAAATTCTTAAAGTTTTCTTCATCAACCAGTTCTTGATGTCGTTTTTTTTTTTTTTTTTTTGAAGAATTTTCCTTCTATTAATCTACATTTTATTTTAATTTTAAAAAAAAATACAAATGATTCAACTTTGTAAAAAAAAAAAAAAAAATATAAATAAATTATAATTTAGTGTTGAAAAATGATGATGATGGTGGTGATGGTGATGAGGGTAGTGGAGATGTGCCTTTTTTCCTCTGCCAAATGCTTCAAAAGGATTTTCAACACCCACCATTCATGACATGGTCATCAACGTTTCGTAATGCTATTGAATTTCCGCCAATCTCTCCAGGTTCGAAAACAACAAGCCAAAAATATATAAAACCTTTCTTCCTCCTCCTCCTCCTCCTTCTTAACTGATAACAACCAAGGATGATGATGAACCATAGCTGTTGTTGCACCACTGTTGTTGCACCACTGTTCTAGCCTTTAGCTATGTTTTTTCGGTTTTAGTAACCTGATTCCATTTTCCTAGGTCATAAGTTTAAAAATTTTTCACACAGTTTCAAACAGAGTTTTCTTTTAGGAGAAAGAGCACAAATTTTGAAAAATTTAGTTTTTTTTTCAAGCATGCTAGTTGAACTTTTAGAGGTTTATTTAGGGAATAAAATCTGTCTTGTTGTACCATGGTTTAGAATGCTCAGAACACAGCACACAGATGCAAAACCATTAGATGCACCATTTGATTGATGTGTTTCAAGAAAGAATCGAAACTGTAGTTTTTTTTAATAATAGTAGAAAAAACAACCAAAAATAAATAAAAAATAAATAATTGACGGTAAAAAAAAAAACAAACAAACATTGAACTAACGCTTTAATTCAAAATCCAAGATCAAAATCAATCGTCGGGCACTCGGCGAAGTAGTTTGATATGTGCCGGATCATTTTTTCCATTCTCAATTCCTGCTAATCGAAAAAATTACACTCCAGAAGGCTCGATTTTTGGTAAGAAAAGATACTGAAAAAAAAACTTTTCCAAATTCCAAATAGCAGCAGTCCAAAATCCTTTCGAAATTCGGGAGAAAAAACTTTTTTTCTCTTTGCTTTCCTGCTTGCATCGATCATAAAAAAAAAATCATTCCATCTCATCATTCTATCACTAAAAATGTCTTAAATGTCTAAACTTGCTCTACTCAAAAAAATCCATTTGTCTCTCCATTTCTTTGCTCACAAATTCAAACAAACACACACACACACACACACACACACCATCTCTTTCCGCTTTCACCGTTTTATTTATTTCTATTTTCTTCAGTTTTTATTTGTCATCCAATTAATCACCAACCAACCAAAAAACTAAAAGTAAATGTAACTCCAATGTTTTCTTTAAAAAAAAAAAACTCTTTTAAAGTTTCTTCTAAATTTTCAGTGTCTGTGTGTTTTCCATTGAAATTGTCTTAGAGAGTTTTTTTTTTTTAGTATTGAAGATTCACTTTCAATTCTTTCAGTGCTTTCTATTAGACCAGAATTTGTTTCATTAATTTGAAGAAGAAAAAAAAAATATTATCAATTAATTTCTTGATTCTTCCATAGATGATGATTCTGAAGAGCCTCGTTTCTCGGCGTTGACCAAACAACACAAAACAGCAATCAGATCATTAAGAAAGGTATTGGAAGGAAAATTTTTTTAGCAATTATTTTTAGAAAAAAAAGTATTTCTAATTATTTTATAATTTTTTCTAGATAAAATATTTTGTGGCCAGAAGAAAGTTTAAGGAAGCCCTCAAACCATACGATGTGAAAGATGTGATCGAGCAATATTCTGCGGGACATGTTGATCTTTTGGCTCGTGTCAAAAACATCCAGGGCAGGTTAGTCCTTAGGGTTTTTTTGATCCATAAAAAAAATTTTAAAAAAAAAATCTAAGCAGGCTGGATATGATTCTTGGAAAGGTTGGATCAAAAGCCAAAGATGTTTACGAATCAAAGATCAGTCTTGCATCGAGAATTGTCAAAGTTGAACGAACTGTTTTGAATATTGAAACAAAATTGGATAATTTATTAGAAATGATTGTTGAAGATCGAGTCAAGTTGAAAAACATTGTACGTGTCCAAAGTTCTTTAGCGACGAATGATCATCAAAGTCAACTTGGCACTCAAAATGATACTCGTCGCTATCATTATCATCATCATCATTCTCATCAACAGCCACCAAGCTCAACAGATTCTAAATCAGGAGAAACATCGGATTTTGGTATCAATCATTGTTTTGGAATCCAGAATCAGGGTCTCCATTGTTGCCAGTTTCGACATCATCGACTTTCATCTCAACTATCAACACCAGTGGTACATTGTGATCAATTCGAACAGACTAAACCAGAAAATTTTGCAGCACCAGCAGTGAAGAAAAAAAAGTTTCATGACAAACAATTGAGTGGAGAGGACAATGGATCAGAGAACAGCCAATCTCAGGAACATTCGATGATGATGACTTGCTCAAGCAAGGCTTATTTGATGAAATCAGATTTACAGCTTACCACCGAAACAGAAACGGGAAAAATAACACGTAATTTTAACTTTTGAAATCAGTTCTTTGCAAAAAAAATTGTTCATCCTAAAATTTAGAAGCCTAAATATTTTTTTTGGTTTTCAGTATTCTGAGCTTCATTTTGGCTTTTGAAAAATATTTAATGAATCACTTTTAACTAGAATAATTTTTAAAAATGGAAAAACTATAAAATAATTGTTTTTTTTTTTTGCAGCGGATGGCTCAGAAAGCTGACTCTTCTAAGAAATTCAAAGAGGAAGAAAACGCAAGTTTTTCAAACATTCGAACTTTATTTTTCAGTTTTGATAGAAGATTGCTCTGACAACTTTGATTACGACAAAACACAACTTGACAGCAATCTAGATCATTTTCGAAGCTAATTCAAAGTCAAAATCTTCGTAAACTCCTCATCAGCAATAAGTTTGTTTTGATAAATGATTTTTGATAATCTATTTCATTAATCTATTTATTATTTAAAATTTATCATTCAGATTTTGTGATCCCGTTTTTTTTTTGTTTTTGTTTTTCTTAAACACTCAAATATTGAATACCAGCAATAATAATATTCAAATGAAAGTGTTTCCGTGTTGTTTGGGTCAAGTTTGTATCAACATCTTTTAATGGAAAAATGATATGAAAAGATTAGATTGCAATCATCATAAATTTTTGAAGCATACATCCAGAAGCTTTAAAAGAAACAAGCTTACCATTTTTTGTTTTTGTAAATCAATGTGAATCATGTCAGAAGTCTTGTTGTTCAAAAGCCAAACTAAAAAAAAAATCCAAAACTCTTTTCCGTTTCAAAATGGATAGGATTTCATTTAAAAACAGTTGGAACAAACACCAATATTTCATTAAATCATCATCACCTAAGCCAATTGAATTTTTTTTTTTAGAAACACGGTCTATGAAATTTTGAAACAATGTTAATCGCACATTATACCTATAGGTTTTCCATGTAAAAAAAAAAACTCTATTTTGATGTTAATTTATTGTTTGTTTGTTTGTTTTTTTTTAAATGTAATATATGTTGGTCTTCCTTTTTGAGATTCGGCATTTTGTTTAATTTTAAAATAATTTTTTTTTTTTTTAAGATGAATAAAACTGTTGTGATATGTAATAAGCAAATAAAAAAAAACTAATTTAAAATTAAATTATTTTTATGTTTTTCACTATTCTAATAACAACTCGAACCAGTCAACTGTTTTCAAGAAAGAATTCCGTCTACAATGGAAATTTTTATTACTAAACCTGTTTTTACACTGTTGTATCCGTTGCATTGTGGTGTGACAATTTTGACCTGTATAATCCGTTTTTTTAAAATAAACTTAAAAGACTTTTAGATGGTAAAGAAAATAAAACTGAGCAAAACTTGACATTTCGAAATTGCGTTGTTTAGCTGAAAGGCATTTGGTTTGAATCAGTTTCATTTAATTTATGAGATTAACATAAGTAACATCAGGTAATATTTATCATTTGAATGTCTTGTGCCACTTGCTTTGATAAAAGGAAATCTTTGATGCTTTTATTTATTACAACGAATTATTTACCACAATTAACAATTAAATAATATTTTTATTAAGTTTTTTTTCTTTAGTTATTAAATTGATTCAATTATACACAAAATACATTAATCATAATCGGTGATCTCCAGGAACATTTACAGGAAAAAAAAAACAATCAATGAATCAAAATGTTAAAAACTTGAACAATTTTAACAATTATCTAAGCTAAAAAATTTCAATGGACAAACAACGAACGGGAAACACGTTATGAGAAACGGAATTAGTTTTTTTTTTATAATGGAAACAACTTTTCCGAGAAAATTATGAATTCTGAAATAAAGTTTACTAAAAAGGAATCAATAATAATCGTTTAATCTATTCTTTTTTTGAAAATCTTTTTTTGCTTTGAAAATTTTGTTTAATCCAATTGAAATTTTAAAAAAAAACAACTCAAAATTAAATGATGCAATGATGAAATGATTGCAAAAAGAATTTGGCACCGGGACTAAATGGGAAAAAATGGCAAACAATTCATTCTGTTTTTGAACTTTTGGATTCCGGGTTATCAATTAGGGATAAAAATTTAGTTATTAATATTTTTTTTTTCTAAAAAAAAAAAAAAAAATCAATTCAATTCAATTCGAAGCCATCATTGATTGTCCATTGGATCGAAGATGTCCATTCGACGATCCTGATGAGTGTTGTTGTTGGAGAATGTGTTGAGCGTCACGGTGACGTCTCAGATCGACCTTCCTCTGGAAGGCCCGTGCACAGATGTCACAGACGAATGGCTTGTAACCGGTGTGCTTCCTGGCATGGGTGATCAAATTGGATGATTGCGAGAACGCTTTTCCACATACATTGCACTTGTGAGGCTTTTCACCAGTGTGGATATAGGTGTGCTTCTTCATATCGGATTTCTGATGAAACCTCTTGCCTTTGTTTTTACAGAAAAAAAAACATTTTAAAAAAAAAATTAAATTTAAATTTTTTTTTTTATTAAAAAAAAAAATAAACCTACCACAATATACACAGGGAAATGGTCTGGTGTCCGAATGGATCAACATATGAGTGGAAAGTGTCGAGGATCTTTTAAACTGTTTCCGACATTGTTTACATTCGAATGTACGATCCGAGCCAC
The DNA here is from genome assembly GCA_034190945.1 of Octodonta nipae. NCBI lineage: Eukaryota > Metazoa > Arthropoda > Insecta > Coleoptera > Chrysomelidae > Octodonta > Octodonta nipae. The sequence continues at coordinate 56,287 of JAVLUE010000474.1, forward strand.
TAGAAAGCGCTACGTTTGCGTTTAAAATTTTTGATTTTGTCGATGATGATTCATGATGATGATGATTGTGGTTGGATGTGGTGGTTGAACCACAGCCACGATGTTGTTGTTGTGTCAAACCCAATGCATCGGTGTTGAAAATTTGTAGGAATGCATCCTTGATATAAGGAAAGTGTGCCGATGATGGGCAACCTGTTTGTTGGAATAGTTTCCAGTTTTGTTTGTCTCGATACAATGAATTGTCTCCATTCATTGTGATGGTATTTAAATTTTTTAAACTTCTCGATAGGTTTTCCTTGAGATCTTTGTTGATTTCATGATTGTTCAACATGGAGTTTGTTAAAAAATCACGATTTGTCGAATGATTTTTCAATGAATCAGCCATGTTCATTAAATACTGTTGTTGTTGAGAGGTTGAATTATGAATCGAGGTAAATGGCGACATGAATGGATTCGAAAAAAATGGTGGTGAATTGGGTGGTGTAATCAAATTGTTGTTGTTGTTGTTATACCATTGAAGAAAACTTTGCGAAGAGAACATTCCGTTGGCGCCATTGATATGCTCAAATAGAGGTTTGTTTTTTGATAAATTCATTGGTTTCTCGCTGTTATCCTCGACCACATCGATCAACTCTTCCGAACTATTGTTATCGATGTTCTCCTTCAACGGGAAAATTCCATTACAGCTTTTCTCCATTGTACTTCTATTGACAATCGAACAGGGTTTCGATAGCTCGGACCGATCTCTCAAATGTCCGTTGGATGAAGAATTGGAATTGGATGGCGAGAATGAGGACGAGGATGATGATGAAGAAGAAGAAGAGGATGATGATGATGATGATAAAATCGATAGTTTTTCATCATCTTCATCATCGTTATCATCGATATCACTGTTGATTTTTTTCCGATTCTCCTGTTTTTGTTTGATGTTTGATTTGTTTTTCTTCGAATTTAAAATGGAATTTATCGAATAATCAGAAATCTTTTGACGCCGTTCGAGTGGGAATTTTTTCTCACACACTTCTATCGTATTGCCTGTTGTTTCATCATTATCATTGCTCATATCATCATGGTCGATGGTGATTTTCAATGAATCATTCTTTTCGTAGTTTTTTGTCTTTGTTTGTGGTTGATGATGATTTTGTTGAGGGTTTTCAGTGTTGCCCACCAATGAAAACGATTTTGGGTTAGCGAAATCATTCAAAAAATTCGTATTCATCATGGTTGTTGTAGCATTGAATATTTTATTGGCCGAAGTCAGCGAATTAAAAGCCGACATCGATGAGAACAACGAACACGGTGTCAATAGATTATGCATATCGGCTGAATTGAAAAATGGCAACGGGAATGGTAGGTTCTGCAAAGTGAGTGCCGAACCCGAATCAAAGTTGCTCGAAAATTTGGCAATATTTTTGTTTAATTGTTTGGATGACGAAAAGCCGGAGCTTTTGCTTGATGGTGAATTGTTATCCAATGGTTGACCCGGATTGTCTGCGTTGTTAATGTCGTTTGTTCTCATCAAATTGTATCTAATAGAAGCCAAATGAAGTTCCGATACGGCTAGATTGAAAAAAAAACAAAAAACTTATTCTTCTAGCAAAACAAATATTCAAACTGTATCGGTGTTTGTGTGTGTGAAGAATCTTCGAAATGTAAACTAATTTATACCATAAAATTCCAATTCATTGAAGCTTTTTCTGTTTGTTTGAACGAAAAAATCCTATGGACATTGTACAATGTTAATCAGTGCGTATTCACACACAATCATGTGGTATTTATCAGAAAAAAACTCTCTATCTCTGTGTATCTTTATTGCAGGTGTTTTGGAAAATTTTTTTTCCTGTTTCTACCTAGTTTAAATGATTGTCAACCAAATTGGAGAATCAACCACAATGAAAAAACTGTGTTCTTTAATCTGGATCATTGTACTTTCAATAGGAAAAAAAATCGATCAAGAAGAATCGAAAAAAAAAATTGGATTGACAAACAGATAGATACTTCAATGATTTTCAAACATCGTTTTCGTTTGAAAGAGAATTTTCATTAAAAAAAAACTACATTCAGGTGTTCAAACAAGGCAATTTAGTTCATTTCCAGAACAAAACAAAACAAAAAATCAAATAAAATATTGAATGAATAGTTTCGAATCGAAACAGATTTCCGCATAGTGTTACAGTGTTAGTGAACACATGGGTGGGATGGGAAAACGATTCCACCACACAATGTCAATGCACTATTCGAATTTGAAAAAACATTGAATGGTGCGACAAAATGAGAGTTTAAAATAACGAGATTAACGAATATTATTTAAAATTTCTATTAATAAAAAAATTAATTTATAAAAAAAAATTGTTTCCAAAGCATTCTCAAAAAATTTAATTTATTTAAAAAAAAATGACTAATTTAGTTTAGAATTTAGTTTAAAATTTAAAAAGGACAGTGAAATATGACCAATAGTATTAAAATTCAATTTTCAATTCAAAGAAATTTGATATTAAAATAAAAAAAATTTTACTTTAAATAATTTCAATTTTTTTTTTTCATTACTCAAATAACTTTTTATAAATTGAGTTTTTTTTTTGGTCATATTTGCTGAAACAATAATAGTTATATTAATAAAAAGCAATTTTGATAATTTTCATTTTTCTTTGAAGAAAAAAATAGACAAACAAACGTAGACCCAGATATATACGGTTTGATAATCTTATAAAAATAGAAAATTTTCGTTTTCGACTTTCTTATTTCATTCCAATATGCGAAAAAAAAAATGAGATTCGATTTGTTTTTTCAATTCTTTAATAAATGTGTTCTGACGTATATCAATCTAAAACAAGAAAAAAATAACTTTTTCTTATATTTTTAAAGTTTTTTTTTTACCGAAATAAAAGTAAAAGCAAAATATACACTGGTGGGTGTTTGAAAACAAACTAAACAAACACACCAAACTAATGAATCGAGTGAAAAAAAAAACAAATACTATTAAATATTATTAAAAAAGTCCAAAGCTAAGAAGATAAGAATTTTGTGTGTGTGTGTGTGTGTGTAAGGTTTAGGAATCTGAACCAAACCAAAGAATCAAGCCTACGCCTCATAAGGATTTTTCTCATTTAGTCGAAATTCTAGATAGGAGAAGATATACTGCAAAAACAACACTATTATGACATCAGAACAATGACGTTTATTTGATTCTATTTAAAAAAAAAACAACTTATTATTAGATTTTTTAGATCTTTTATTAAATTTTGAGAAAACGTTTTAAATCTATTTTTACCGTTAAAAATTTAAAGAAATTTTTTTTTTTTTTTTTGATGAATGTTTACTTTTTTTTGATCAATCAATAACTTTCTACCAACTTAAATAATCAAACAAAGGCTCTCAAACAACAAACAGAAACTTTAAGAAGAAGAAGACAACAAAAAAAACTCTTAAAAAGATTGCTATCTGGTTGAGGAGTAATCAATCCACTAGCTACCTGTCTCTCTCTCTCTCTCTCTCTTTCTTTTGCTGAGATCTTAATAGCCAGAAAAATACAGAAAAAGAAATGATTTCGATTTTTAATCGAAAACAAATCAATCCTCACAAGACAATAAGAAAAAAATCGAAAAAACACCGGCAATCAAAACAGCCAAAAAGACATTGAGAAAGCCAAGTGAGAGAGAGAGAGAAAGACACTGGAAGAAAGAACAATGGACAATGTTTTGGAAACCCAAAAAAAAAAAAAAAATTGAAGACAGAGATTGGAGAGGAAAAAAAATCAATACGATGAGTTCTTTCCATTATCATTTATTATCAAAAAACCAGAGTGCTACCCAGAGTACCAATATCTTTTGAATTTTTTTCCAATCAATAATCTTTGAATATTATCAATTTTTTTAATGATTTGATATGAAAACAAATAATTACAATAAATTTAAAACCAAAAAAAAAAAAATAATAATATTAAAAATAATTTTCTAAAATTAGTACTAGTTTTATTATTATAAATTGATATATTGTTTATTGATACCAATTTCAATACTTGAATGTTTATTTTTAGAAATTCAAACTTTTTTCTAGTACTATTGTTAAGTGATGGAAATTAAGTAGTAATTTTTTTTTTTTTTTTTTTGCAAAACTTATTTTTAATCCGAATAGGATTTCTATTTTCAAAAAAAAAAAAATTTAATCCAACTTATTTAGATTAGAATTTTCGGAAAGTTTTTGGAAAATTATATTGATAATAATTTACAAAAAAAAAAAAAAATAATAAATTTATGACTTGATGGAATTTTTCCTCTGTAAATTGTAATATTTTATTTTAAAGATAATTTAGCTAATAATTACTGAAATACTAGTTTTTTTTCCAAGTTTTTAATAGATAGTTTATAGTTATAATGATTGAATTATTAAACTTTTATTTTTTATAATAGAAAAAATTTGAAATTTTTGTTTCGATTTTTTTTATTAGAAAATACAAAATATATGATTTTAATTTTACAAATTTGAAAAAAAAGAAATCAAAACTTCTGAGATAATTTTGTTTTGTTTTTGTTCTAAAATTTGATTTTAATTTGAAACAATCTCCACAAGAGTATCACTAATTGATCGATTATCAGAGAAAAATGAATTACACATCGATTAGATATGCTTGATTGGGGTAAACTTTATTTATTAATTTTTTCTGATTGGAAAAATCTTTAATATTTGTTTAAAATTGAGTTGGTATTACCTGTGTGGAGAAAGCGAGCAAGCAAACAAACAAACAAACTTGAAAACACTTCTTGTGAAGACAAAAGATTTTTTTATTTTGTTTCTGTTGATAGACAACAATAGACAACAAGTGGTCTATGATGGCGACGCCTTGGCGCCAAAGCAAAATTCACGATGATTTTTTTCTTGCTTAAGAAAAAAAAACCATCAATCAGATTGATTGGCTAAAAATCTCGAATAATAGTTGTTCCAATTGAATCGAGAATTTGAGTTGAGAACTCAAAAATTTGGGTTAGAAGTATATTTGGTATCGTTAAAAATTTAAAATTAAAAAACAAAACTATTAAAGCTAGTTGGAACGCTTGATCTAAAGAACTGTTCCAGGAATTTTTGAGAAAATCTTTAAAAGTATTTATTTGAAAATCAAGGCCAAAATAGTTTTTTTTCTGACATCTCGACAACACTCAACTCGAGATATTGAGTTTCAGAGTTTATACGAACAAATTTTTATACAAACAAATTTCACAGTACAATTTGGATTACATACCATTCAAATCAGCCGATACCGGAAAAGTTTTCGAGCTAGTACAAGTGTTGCCCAACATTTCCCGCAAATATTCGTTTTGGATTTCCAACATGAAATTGAAACAGTTTCAAGTTTTTTTTTCAATATTATTTTTGAAGTTCAGATTTTAAGAATTTATTGAAAAAACAAATAACAACGAAAACAACAAACACCAAACGAACAACAAAATCATTGATGAGAACAATCAATTTTTGAAACAATTAATCCAAATTGTAGATTTAAACAAATTTTTTTTTCTGATTAATCAAAGCAAAGCAATGATTCTTTGGGAGTTCAAATAGGAAAAAAAACCAAAATCCCATAAGATTTTGAAGAATCCAAGAATTGGAAAAAAAAATTTGCAGAACAAGAAGAAGAAGGAGGAAAAAAAAATCAAGTCGGTTTATATATTGCCTCCAAAATGATTCAACGGAAAAAAACGGGAAAGAAACAGTGGAGAAAGAGTCCTGAAAGCAAATATCATAAATGATCGTGATTCGCTTTTATTATTATGAGAAGAAGAAGAGCACACAAGTCGATGGAACACACACACACATATACCATATATATATATCTAGGATTGTGTGTATATGTGTGTGCACATTCAAAGAATCTTGAAGAAAGATGGTGGTGGTTTGTTCTTGTTGCTTGTTGTTCAATCGATTTTATTTTTTTTCTCTGGTTGTTTTCTTCTTTCTGGTGGTTCTTTATTAAGTGGAGAAGAAAATCGAAGCCATATCTAAAATGTATATATTGGAAGCCAGCCAGGCTAACCATATATGCCAACCAGAGAGAGAGAAAGTATAACCAAAAACGCGATTTCTAGAAATCAATCGCTCGGTTTTTTTTTTGAATCAAAGAACACACTGGCACACAAGTTTCTTTTTGGATAGAAAGTTGTTCTACACACACACAGAGTTGGTTTTTTTGGGTGAAAAACCAAATCTTTTCGCTGATGATGATGATGATGATGGTGGAGAGTGCCGACACACACACACACAGAGACAGACACTCAAAACACATATAAAAACTGATTATCTGGTTCTTCTTTCTCCAATGTATTTTCTATGGGAGAGAGAGAGAGAGCGAGCGGAGTGGTTGTGGGTTTATTGGATTGTTGTATTGAAAGTACATAGATACGATAAACACACACACACACAAACACATAGAGAATATAAAGCTAAGGAGTGGTTTATGGTGGTTTTGAAGGCTGGCCTATTTTTTGCTTGAGCTCGTATCTCGACACTGGCTTCTGTACACTGGGCTGAAACTTTTGATAATAAAATTGAGATTTTTTTTTTCTCTTTGGTTTCGCTTTGACAAAAAAAAAAAAAACCAAACCAAACAGAATTGGAAGTAAAATTTTAGGCGCGCGCGTGTGAGTGGCTAGTGTGAAGTGGCTGCGCACGATCTGACGGATGATGACGCGTGTCAGGCGAGATGTTTCAAAAAAAATTTTTGTTTAACAATAGTATTTTTTGAACATTCTAACCCACCCGATATTGGTTTTCTAATAAATAAAAGTTCGGCTGTTGCGCACTGGTTTTTTTTTTTTTGGTTTTCAATGGTTTTTTCAGTTACGCCAGTTTATATGACCAATGACATGACATATGAACCCATGGATAGCTCATAAATTTTAAATAGGCGGCACCAATCTCAACGACTGATGCTTGGGTGATTGGCCAAGAAGATTAGTGTTTAGATTAATAATTACAATTGACAAATATCTAAAATAATATTAAAAAAAAAAAAACAGGAACGTTTGTTCTGTTTTGTTCCAAAGTGTTCTGCTTTTTTTTGACAGATTGAATTTTTCTTGTTCAGGTGTGCTCGTGAATGTTTCAAAAGATGTTTTTGGTTCCAAGTTTATTGACTGAAACAATCAGCTTGACAAACACACAAGTCACAGCAGTGTGAATTGACCTCAATTAACTTCGATTCCACACTGTACAATACACGTACAATTTGGTATGTTGTTTGGTAGGTAGAGTAAAAAAAAAAAAACAATATCATTGCAAGTATTTATTAAATTGAGATGATCGTAGATCGGTCTAATCTATTGCAACTATCTTATATGGCCAAATAATAAAGTCAGGTCAAAGGGCTTCAGACTTCAGACCGTAGAATTTTTGTGATGTTCTTTAGTTCAGACATCTGTCGTAATTAATTTAACGGTGACACAAGAAAAGGATTATCATGTCTAATACGTATTGTTTCGATAAGGTTAACCACATCACTTGTTTTTGTTTTTCCAGTCAAATGGAAACGGTCCAATGAACAGTGAACAAGTCGTAGGGCCTTCTGTTCGACACGTTCCATTCGATTGGTTTCATCAAATGGATGACTGAATAGGAGCCCTCATCATCATCATCATCATCAACACGATTAGGACACGTGCCACAAGTCAGGTCAAACAATCTTCATCAAATTTCTTCATTGAAAAACTCCGAAAAAGAGCAGTTATGCAACAGCATATGGCCGATAGGGACAGAGACCAGAGTAGAGCACAAAAAAAAGTAAGCCTAGTCTCATCAAAACGCACGCGAACAACACAAGAGCTCAAAACCTAAAAAAATGCATTGGCCCCGTTAAACAAAGAAACAGTTAGTGTGCGCTGGGGCTAGTGAGCTAGCTAGTTTTTTTTAAATAATCAAAACAGCTACGTGCTAGTAAATCCTTTTACGATTTTACAACAACAACAAGAATAAATTGATTGTCTTGATTTGGCTGGCAGAGATTCTGAGCCGACTCGCTAGCCAGCTGGTGCTCCATTCATTCATTCATTCAATCATCCTAATTTTACCTGAAAGACCTTATCTTAAGAAATCAACTACAGTTAACAGCAACAAATAACAGCACATTTAAAACCTTTGACCTCTCTCTCTCTCTCTCTCCCTCTCTTGCTTGACACCAAGCAAGCAAACAAATAAAAAATTTCTCAGTTCTCTAAAAAAAAAATTCTCTTTCTTTTTATTCGATTTTAATTTCATTTAATTTAGTTTTTTATTCCAATTTAATCTCTACAACTAAATTGTTAATAATTTTATAATTTACAAATAATTTAGATTAAAAACAGGTTTTTGAATTCGATTCGATTTTTCTTTGATAAATTTATAATTAATAATCATTGATGGGTGTTTATTGTTCTAATTGTATTGTTGTTAGTTGTTGATTTGCTACTGACTAGAAATGTTTTATTATTATATCAAACACTGATACAACACTGATAAAAAATTGATCCAAAATACCGAACCAACTAACACCAAAACCACAATCAAACGACAATATGAATGCAATAATTAGTACAAGTCCAGTACTGACACAAACACACAAATTTATAACGCACAACATCAATAAATCATAAAAATGCAACTGGAATTCTAGAAAAAATTACAGAAACTGTCGTTTGTTGGCTACCCAAATACACACCAACAGCTTAGGATTTTTATGTTTTTGCTTTCAATGCTCTTGAGAAGAAGCATTACCGCAATAATAAAACAATAAATGTATGTTTTACAATTATCTCAATGAATGAATGAATGAAAGAAACTTTGGTGGAAGATTAAAACTTTAGAAGCCAAAAAACCACCGAAAGATAAATGTTACTCAAAAAATTTTTTTCTCTTGGTATAGTTTGCATTAATGTTTTTGAAAAATTTATGACAAACAAATCAAATTAAATATGTTGTTGAATATGGAAAAAAAAAACAATGAAAAGAATAGAAGAGTCAACTTTTGTTTTGGATCCCTATAAGAGTTGTCTTGCAAAAAACCAGAGAGTTTCAAAACTAAATGTAATTTTTAGGTGGCTCTGCCTGAAAGCTGTTTGGTTGGTTTTTTTTCCAACTGGTTGGTTCTGGTTTGGTTAGGCTTTCAGTGGTCAGTCCAAGTGAGTTACTGGAATCTGTATGATGGTCAACAACAACAAAAAATGACAAACCAGATGATAAGAAGAAAGATTTCTGGACATTGTCATTTTTTTTTTCTGACCAGCCATTAATTATTGAAACGATAAAAACTTTCGTGCCAAATGCAGCCAATCTGTTGTTTAGGGTTTTTTTTTCTTCAAAAGAATATTTCATTTTAATTAGATAAAATTAGAAAAAAAAACAGTCTGTGCTTTGAATGGCAGAGAACTTGATTTATCGAGAGTTTTGGGTTAATGTTCTGAGACTTTAATATTCTGTAGTTTCACATTCAAAGTTCATGTGAGAATGTCAAATGCTAAAACCGATTCTGAATTTTTTTTTTTTTTATTATGAGAAACACAATGATTTGATCTCTTCATCAAATTTTATAATTGATGAAAATTTTTTTTTCATTCAGCATATATATTCGCACATCAAATTAGAACCATGATTCAAAGTTTTGGAACAGCGAGAAAAAAAGAAAGAAAAGAAAATCCACGACTGAAAAAAAAATTCAAAATTTTCTACTGAAGCGTTGAGATTGTGGGAAAATTGTCGCCTGTTTGAGCGTGATGTTTGTGGCTTGACAATTCACCAACAACCACCGAAAAGCAGCCTGATGTTTGAAGTTTTTTTTTTTTTTTTGAAACCTAAACAATTTGTATCGATTTTCAATGGCTGAGTGTGTGTGTGTCTATGGGTTTTACAAAGCCCCAGCCAAGCAAAAGCATTAACAATCAAATTAAGGTCCGTGCCAAAAACGAGAACAAAAAAAAAAATCAAAACAAGTGCAAATTGTCTCAAAGAATAATTCGATTCTGAATTGGAAACCTAGGAAAAAAATATGATTTTATCAAACTTTGAATCGAGTTCATTCATTCGCGAACAATTTGCTTTAGGGTTTGAATAAATTTTTTTTCTCTCTGTTCTCTGTTTCTCAAACGTTTGGAGATGATGAAAAATGCCATATGACACTATGATTCAACAGAACAATGCTCCCAGTAGTGACAATATCGAATATATCGAGTAAAAAAAAAAAAGAACCAGAAAATATCGAAAAAAAAAAATCACAATCGATAAATTTTTATTCTAATAATCGAAAATGGTTTCCAAAATAAAAGAAGAAAAAAAAATCTTGTTTGAAATCTAATTTCCCTGAAGTTTTGAAATATTACAAACTTTTTTATGAAAAAAAAAACGTTTTTTTTCTGGAAAATAATAGTTTTCCTTTTTCAGATTGTTTAATAAATGGAAAAAAACAACGGTTGAAGAGTTTTTTTTTTTTTTAGTAAAATTTAAAACAAATTGAAATATCAATCAATTTTTTAGTGGTAATAGTTTTCAACTGGAAAAGCTCAATCAAAATGACTGAAAAGTACCAGGATGAAAATTTTACTGAAACAATTTTTTAATATTTCTTTTGTTTTGTAAATTTATAGAAATAAATTAAGAAGCGATAAATTAAGCGTCTTGTTTGTAAATAAATTAATTTTTTTTTTTTTGAAAAATTTATTTAATTTTATGATTTCACTGAAAATTTTTTTTCAAAATTGAATAAACATTTCGATAAACAATTTTGATAAAACTGAACGGGAGTTTTTTTTTTAAAAATATTTATTATCACACAAAACTCGATTTTAAGGTTATTTTGTGAATTGTTCGGTTTGGCTTTGGTTTTCTAAAGAATTATCAAATAAATCGAGTATCGGACAGCGAGGAGAGAAACCTCCAAGATAAAACAAAAACAAACAACATTAACGGTTTGGTCATAAAGCTTGACCGAGCGTGTGTGTGTGTGTGTGTTCGTTGTTGGTGTCAAATTGATACCTTTCAGTATAGAAAGTTTTCGTTCTGGTGCAATATATCTGACCAAATCAGCTTAATATCATTATGAGAAATGAAAGGAACAGTAAATTAAAGTTTAAATGAAACGGTTGCTTACGCAACGACAACAACAACAACAAAAAACTCAACCCCAAAAAACAATTGATCTTGGGTCTTTTTATCGACCTAAAGTCAACACTCATTTATCACACTTTCTTTCATTCTCATTTCAGATTTCGTATTCATAATGTACTTGTTTGTACAGTGAAAAACTTTGTAAATTACCTAGGAACGATAGAGGTTTTTTTTTTTTTGGGATTCACAAACTCTCAGAAAAGTTTACTCTTTTAGAGCGATAATAATAATAAAAAAAAAAAAATTAGAATCATTTTCAAAATCAATGAAACACGTTCTCTTTTTGAGATGGTAAAAATTAATTTGTTCAAAAAAAAAAAAATACTAGATGATAATAAAACCGCAAAATCGTAATTAGAATTAGATTGACAAATCAATTCTTTTCTGCTAGCTGAACTGAACTAAAAAAACGACGAGGAATTTTATTTCTCAAATCAAATTTCGTTTTTTTTTTTTTTTTGGGCAAATAAAATATTGCTTTAATGAGCGTGTTTCTTGTTTGATCATGAATTTTGGGAAGATCGAGGTGCAGGTAGGCTGAACCCGATCACCTCTTCAACCAAATCACATTAAAGAGAGATTCAAAGAGTCATTCAAAATGTCATTAAATGCAATGACAATTTGGAATTGCCATTGGTGTTGTCAAAAAAAAAAACAATTGTTTCAAATTTTTTTTCCTCCTCCTCCTCCTCTTCTACTTCTTGGTCGTAATGGTGCAAAAAGAGATTAAATCGATTAGTCTATGAGAATAAAAACTCTTTCTTTTCAAATATTTAAATTGAATTTTCTTGTAGGAAAACCAACAAACCAGTTCCAGGAGACAAGCTAGAAACAAAATTAGTTTTTGCCAAAAAACTGTCAAAACCAATTCTTGTTAGAGGTTTTTTTTCTAAAAATCAAAAAACAATCATATAAAACTAATGATAATTTGGTTGTTTGTTTTTGTTTTCTCCTTTTCAAAGATTTCTATGTGTGATTTTCGTGTTAAAAGAAATTTTACCTATTTGGAGCTCTAATTTAAGCTAGTTGTTTGGGAGTAAGTTTTTGAGGAGAAGAAAAAACTACTGTTTGAGAGTTATAAAACCATTTGAATTATTCTGAATCGAATGTAAAAAAAATGCTAAATTTGGCAAATTTTTAAAATTTCTAAAGTGTGTCATTGAGAAAGTTTCAAAAGTTTCTGAGCTAAAATAACGGAAATCTACAAGTTTTGTTTCTTTGTGAGGGAACATTCTGATATTCTCGGCTTCTATCAATTCTGATCGCTGTGGTTATTAAAATTTTAAAGGATTTTTTTTCTTTAGTAAGAATTTAAAAAAAAAATAAATTCAAATAGGTTTTTTCCGTGTTTTTTTTTGATTTCTTCTATTTTTTTAAAATTTGCTCTTCAATGATTCAAATTAAAAATTTGAAGAATAAAAAACAAGAAAAAAAACCGAGAAAATATAATTTTATAAATTAAAAAGTTACAAAAAAAAAGTTCCAGACTTCAGACGAAAACGAAAGAATTTTTTTTTATTGATTAATCGATTTTTAAATTAAAATTGATAGAAACCAAAAAAAAAAATTGAATCATTGAGAGTGAGTGAATGGGCAGAGAAAAAACTCTACAATCATTCAATTGAAGGAGAAGAAGGGAAAATAAAATTCATTTCTGACAACAAAACAACAAGGCTGAATAATTGAAACAAAACTGGCTTGCTTGCTTGCTTGGTTGTTCGATTAAAACAATTCAAACTTGACGGAACGCGTGCGGCGGCAGCGGCGACGGATCCACCAAGGAAATCAAAAGCCTAAAAAAAATTTTTCTCTGTGGTTGTTGTCGCTGCCATAACTTGATTATATAACATTCGTTAGATATTTTCTCATAAAACTTCTCAATCATCTTTGTCAATTTGACCTTCTGATGCTTTTTGAATTGAAAAATTTAATAATCGCTAGAATGTGGTGTCCCTTTGAAAAAAAAGTTTTTCTAAGAAGAGAAGAAATAGAAAACAATTTTTTGCTAAAATCTCTCTATCAAAAAAATAGACTAATCATGTCATTAATCATTGAAATTCGGCGTCAACAACTGGCTGTTTCAAGCATTTTTTCCTATTGAACTTTGCTTCCTAAGTTGTATTTTAATTCTATTTTTTTGATATTATTTATTATTTCGATTAATTTATTTACCTAGTAAAATATTTATTACACACAGTTTATTTATTACAAATTTGCTATACTTTTTTAAAACGCAAAAATCAAACACAATACAACTTTACAATAAATCAATCAAAAATTAGCGTCTATGAAAAAGTATTTCAATGACAACGTTCAATTGCGGCTTGAGGTTTAACTTTGTATTCTTATAGAAGAACAACCGTCATAATGTGATGATAATCGGAAATGGCTTTCTATTAAAAAAAAAGCACTGGCGCCGCGGCATTCGACTAAGATTACTAAGATTTAAATACACAGAAACGACAGATGTAGACGATCTTTTAATACACTTGAGTACAATAAAATTACTGAAAACTAAAACAAAACATTTTATAAAACATCAAACGATGCGTTCATCATGACGTATGGTAGCACAGGTATTATTATTTAAATAATTATCAACGAAAAAAACAACCAAAAATAATCAAATTTTATTGAATGTTTGCCAAAGGTATTAAATCCGTTTCTTTTCGAAAATTCTTTTGTCAGATCTGCAAATCAAACTATTGCCATGAAATCAGTTAAAAAAATTTAGTTTCAAATAGATTGAAGCATAATTTTCGAAAAAAATAAAACAGTTTTCACTATTCTGAATAAAGCTTTAAAATTTAATTTTTGTAAAAAAAAGTTTCTATAAAATAAATGAATAATTTTAAATAATAAAAACATAAATAAATTCTTTTTAATTAAAAAAAAAACTTGGTTTAAATGAACAAATTTCTGGAAAAAATTCTTCTTTTTAGAAATAACATCCAACAATTCACACATGAACCTCTATTATTTGTGTTTTAATATTGGATAGTTTTTTTTAAAAAAAAAAACAAACAAACTCTGGTAATCCGATTTTAATTCACAATATTTTGGTTGGTGGTTTGTGGTTGTTATTAGTGGAAGCATTCATACAACGAAATTTTATTCAAGTTTTTCTTCCAATATTGAGAGCTCATAAAATAAATAATAAACACCCAAGAAAAAAGGCATCATCATAATAATAACCAGCGAAACAAAGGATTTTGGATGCCCGAATAAAACAACAACAATCTGCTTATTTGTGTTGTTTTTTTTTTTCTCTTTCTTTCTTCTGCTAGCCTATTAGTATTTTGGTTTCAAAATTTTTGCAAAGCAAAAATAAATCTCTGAATAGTGGTTGGTAGTAGTTGCACTGGTGCGACTGGTTTTAGCTCAGTGGTTTTTTTTTTCTTCTTTCTCTCGCTACCTTAGTGTACCAAGATTTTCTATGGTCTGATTATTGATTGTGTTACCAGAAAACAAATTAATAAATCTTGCAACATGATCATTTATTGTTTAGAAAAAAAACAAAAATCCATAAGTTTCATTTGGGTTTAATAATGCCAACAAGGATTTATTCGAAAAGACTAAGGAAAAAAAAAATAATCATTAAAAAAAACTGCAATTAGAAAATGAATTAACAAATCGCCAAAATGTTTTAATTTTTTTCCTCTGGTTCAATTAAAATCTAATCTATTGACAGAGTTCTGATTAATTGTAGGGTTTTGGTTTGTTTTTTTCTTCTTCTAATAGTTTCGATATATACTGTGCTATGGTTTCGAAGTGTTTTCATCATTATCCTCGATATTATTGCATTTTCGTAGTTTTATAATAGTGGAAACCAGTGGAAAAAAATCACTACTTTTTTTTTGTGGAAGCTCGGATTCAATGTGGCCTTTGAAATTAGATTTCTCTGCTTTGTTTTCCTCTTTTTGGCACGTACCAAAACAAGGCGTGTAATTTAGTGACGCCCATCCGAGATAATCATTTCAACAGATTTAGATACACTTTTAAAGTATTTCGTATGGCATTTCTATTAGTTACCAGAATAAAATATATGAACACATCATGTGTATGGTCTGTGATATAATTGAAGACAAAAAGTAATAATGTGTGAAATAGTGGAGAACGCCAAATATTCTCACTAAATGGAATAAATAAATAAATCATGATGATGATTATGGAGCCATGAATAGTGTTTTTGAATTTTTTTTTTTCGTATTGCTTTGCATCAAGAATTACTAGTGGAAATTGCTTTAAATATTTTCTATTATTTTGTCAATTTTCTATCAGTTTTTTTAGAATCTTTAAACTTAAAACCTAAATTTTCTCAATGATTTGAACTTGAAAAAAAAATTTTCAAAATTTAAAAACAATAAATTCGGACATTTTATTTATTTATTAAATTTTTTTTTTGATATTTTCAAATTTTATTTGTATTTGGTTGTATTTGTTGTTGTTGTTGTTGTTTTTTTCTTCCTTCTTCATACGATTGAAACAAACGACGAGAGAAAACTCTTTGCTCTCGATCTTCTCCCACTTTTTTGACTTGAAACAAATATTGATTTTGGCTTTTGTTATGTCTGCGAGAGGAAAAAAATTAATTTTGTTGTTGTTTCTGTTTTCTAATCAAAAAATCAATATAGTTTTTCTATAGAGAAGAAGAATAGGGACCAAGCTAGGAAAAATTAATTGAAGTTCTTCTGCTGTTTTTTTTGTTGGTTGAAATCCCAAACCTACGTAGAGCATACTTCACAAACAAACCAAAAAAACAAACCCAAGATTTTTTCTGGTAAATTGACCAAGAAAAAAACATGTAACATACATGTAATATTGAAAAAAAAATGAAGCGTTTGTTTATTCCACTGATACAATGGATGGCTTGAGGCTGAAAAAATCGGGTTCAATATTATTTAATTTAAATCATCGACAACCAAAGAAAAAAATATCATCAAGATCTCGAACCATGTTTTTTGTGCCCGTCTCTCATTGTGTTGACATACAGAAAATACAACCAAAAAAAAAAACCTTCGGGGCAATGTCGTGTAGAATCAAAGAAAAAAACCACATTCGGATCACCAAAAAAAAAAAAGAAGCAGAAACTCAAGCCCAAACCAGAGAAAGAAACATAGAAAACATTCTTTTTTTTTTTGTTTCATTTATTGAGTTATATTTTTTCTATAAACCAATAAATTCCAGTATCATTTAAATACTTCGATATTGACAAAAAAAAATTGACGTAAAAATTTATCGAAAGTTCAATACAGAAAACCAAAAGAAGAAACAACTATTAGCTTGAATTACTAGACATCAGAGAGATCGAAAAGATTACAAGATACAAAGTATCATAATCGATATCGTACAAATTATTACAAAATATGAACAAAACGATAATGAAATATTTTAGAAAAAAAAACTCCAATTTGAATCAGGCTAAATAGAAGAAAAAAAATCTAAAAATAACTCATAAAACAAGTAGAATATAGTTTCCAGGATCGTTTTATTCTAAAGAATTGATTCCAATTACAAACAAAACATAATAACAACAGTGAGAAGAAAAGAACAGGTGTATCATTAGAATATATTCTTATGACACTTATATCCCTGATATAATGATGATAGAAATTTTCGAATGTTTGTTTGATGATCGATAGATAAGATCCTAAGAGAGAGAGAGAGAGAGAGAGAGAGAAATAAATATATTCAATTCATTTCATTAAGGCCATATTTCAATTTTTTCCTGAATTGCAAAACTCTGATGTTGCGAGAAATGCAAATTTCTTTTAATTATAGACTTCAGAAAATTTTTTCTGTTTGATCTTGGATACACATCAAAAATTCTAAGATGACAAAAACAACCAACCAGCCAAAAAAAAAACTGCCAATCAAATTAACCTAGAGAATATTCTTCTAGGAAACTTTTTGTTTTCTATCAACAATCTGTTTGCTTGAATTGCTTGAGATGATAGAAAAAAAAAAATTCAATAATTAAAGTTTATACCAAGCGAAATTTGAAAACCGAAACTCAACGTTTCAATTATGAATAATGAAATGGATTCGCTAGTGTATTAGAATAATTTTTTTTTTTCTTCTAATTTAAATGAAATTTATGGAATTAATTATCTTAAGTTTTTTAATCATTAAGAATTTTTTTCCATCTGTATTAAAAAAAAACTAAAAATTTTTATTTATGACAGGAGAAAATTTTGAGCAAGGTGATCCAAATGATCGGTTTAATAATTATTTTGTTTTCCCCTAGAAAAAAAATGATAATAATGATTTCAGCCATGCATAGGATGGCTCAAAACAATCCAGCCGAGAAATGATTTTTTTTTTAGAGAGATTTTTTTCTGTTTGGTTTCTGAACCTTTCTCTCTGGAGATTTCATCTTTTTTTTTTTTGGAGAAAATACCGAAAAATTGAAAAAACATACGCTGGAACGTTATTGTACTAAGGGAGAGAGAAAGAGTCAGACCATTGAAACGATGCCAGTCAATTTAATAACAATTAGTCTCTTTGTCTATTTTTTTTTTATATGGTAAATGCATTGAATGAAGAAATAATTCTGTTCCAGAATAGAGTCAAATGTTCAAAGTTCATGCCGATCAATGCAACTGTTCTGTAGTTGTTCGATTGTTAGATTTATGAAATTTTTGTTTCTCATTTTTTCTCTCCATAGTTTTGACACAGTTCAGAGATTTTGAAACCAGTAAACCAGTTTTACAGAATGAATTCAGGCCCAGGTTTGATTCGAACAGATCGAATTGAATGAAAGAGAGGAAAAAATATCACCAGAAGATAATTAGAGTGTGTGCTGTGTGTGTGTGTGTGTGTGTTTGGTGTATGCGGTTTATAGAACTGGGCAATATATATATATCCAATGAACCATTTAATGATCACGAGTGCGTGGTTCCAGCAGTGTGTGCGACAAACACACACACACACACACATTAAAGTTTTGGAGCTGCGCGTAATTGAGGTGCAGCACGATTCAGAAACAACAAGAACCAAGTTATAAAAAAAAAACAAACCAAAACCAAAACTATGACCAGATCTAATTCCAATTCAATTTAATTAAGTACCAAATGTTAATTTGAAATGCCTTACTCATATTCACAAATAATGGATCGCGTTTGATTTGAACGAGTCAAGTGAGCCTAGCTTGTTTTTCTATCTCTCTATCTCTCTCTCGATCTTGGTTCCTTAGGTTTTTGGTTTGCCACCACCATATGTGTTCCGTTGACGTTGAGTTTATATATAGATAGACAGATATTTTTAGATTGCTCATTTTATTACTCTTAAATCATCATCATCATCGCATTTCTCTGATTAACCTAAAAAAAAAACAACAACAACTATGAACTGGTTGACATGAATAATAATAACAATAATTGACTACCACGCGTTCAATAATAAAATAGAGTGATCGAATTGGTTGGCAATGGTATGTGTGTGTGTGTGTGTGCACCCATGAAGAAAGAAACAATGAAAGAAAACCTCTCTCTCTCTCTCTCTAAAAGGTCACGCAACATGGTAATAGCTTCCATTCTGGTAGTTTAAAAATTTATCAAATTTATCAAAGTGAAGTATTTATATATATATTGATTGGTAGGAAAACATTCAAGATTCATCATGTCATCAGTCAATCAAATGGATAGGGCAAAAAAAAAAAAAGGAATTAACAAAATTTAGTTATCTAATCAAATGAATAATGAAATCAATGAATTTCATTAAAAGAAAATTCTAAAAAAATCAGACAAGAATCCATAACAGTATCAGTTTGAGCTATGAATAGAAAAAATTTGAACAAAGTTCAATGATATTAAAACTTTTAAATATCAAAAATAAAAGATAAACAAACCTCCAGAAAAAACTTGAGAGTTCAAAAAATTTATTGAGAATAAGTTGAAAATTTAAAAACTAAATGAAATGACCACTAGATTTTAAGTTTTAAAATATCTTTGACCAATACTAATCGGAGAATATTTATTATTTTTTTAAATCTTCAATATGAGTTTGATGACTTTATTAAAAAAAAAAAAGAAGAAGAAAGTTCTTATTGGTCGATCGACAGATAACCATTGGGACTAAAAACCTCTAAATTCTTCTAGAATTGAGATTTGTCATCTATTTTCTAGTACTTATAAAAAAACAGAATAAATTGTCAACAGCAAGAAGAGAAAAAAAATTACCGCTATTCGGTGGTACATCATCATTTAAACGCTATTTTCCAATTTCATAATAATCATCAAACTTTTTCTGGGATATTTTATTGAAAAGAAAGAATTTTCCTTTAACAAATAAATAGAAATCCACTGATATTGTGTGTCGTCTCACACTCAATCAATGAATGAATGAATGAATAAATGAATTGCAATGAAGAACCATAAATAATGAGACCAACAGTATAATAATAATAATAAAAGTAAACAGAAGAATAGAACGCTGACCAAGAATGATGAACACAATGACAGAATAGAATGGAATGGAATAGAATAATAACAACAACAAGAGCTACAGAAACTGAAATTTGAAAAACCAACAACAAAAAAAAAAACAACCAAACGAAAAACAAGCAACGACCGTTGGGCGATTCGTCGTGAGCTAAGTAAACAACGATAGAATGCCGTGGAAAAGAAGCATTTATAAAATAACCAGATAGAGATAGAGAGAGAGAGAGAGAAAAAACCCATCGAAAAGATGGAATCCATTCGTTGGTTCGTTCATTCGTTCCATTTCAATCAGTCATTTTAATTCTTTATCGTTTATTTATTATTATTATTTTCTTTTCTCCATAGGCTGTGTTGTTCTCTGTTAAAAGGCAATCATCAAAAAAACATTAAAAAGCATTCTGTTTTTTGTCAAAAAACAAAACGCTAGAATAAAAATAAAATAAAAAAACAACAACACCATCATGTTACAAGACCGTAGACATTGTGAAACGCTTTATTATTTTATTGGGCAGAGTCGGGTCAAGAATGTTTTTTTTTTCCAAATATTTTTTTTCAATAGAGATAGTTTCATTCAAATTCATTTTGAATAATAAGGATATCCATTAGTGTGTTTGTTTGTTTGTTGGTTTGTTGGCTAAACAGGACGACTCTCTGTTTGATTGAATTATCAAATAAATAAATGGACAACACCGAAATGCTCCTCTGCCAAGCCAAAAAAAAAAACATGACAAATTTCAATCGAGAATCTGTCTTTTCTTCTTTTTTTTCTGTCAGTGCCCATGTATTTGCTTAGTTTTAGTTTTTTTCTGGGAACAAAATTGACTTTTTACCAACACAAACAACACGCAACCGATCCATTGAACGATGTCCACGTTGTTGTTGTTGTTCTGGCTCATTTGAACAACCAAGGCAGTTTCGATTCAATTCCAAACAATCCAAATATGTTTATGTAACTGTTTTTGTTTTGGTGAAATAAAAAAAATAAATAATAAATAATTCATTCGATATTTCGATTTGCTTCTTTCTCTCTCTCTCTATCTCGATTCCAATTGAAACTCAATCTAATTAATGAGAAATAATTTCATCTTGTTTGTTACAAGTCAAACCATTCATTCATTTTAAGCAAAAAATAATTTATTATTTATCCAGAAAAGTTGAATAGCGAGGTGGTTTCTATTCGATAACATTTTTCTTCCTCTTTCTCTCTATCAAATTTAATATTTAAAAATCTCACGAATCCCAAAAGTCTCTAGATTTTAGGCCCTGAAAGTTCAAACTGTGTAATTGTTTCTAAATTTTCAACAAAAAAAAAATTCTTAAAAAATAATCGTATTAAAATTTTGTTTAGTTAAGCTATTATTATTATTACTATTATTAAACTTTAATCAAATTTTTATTTATTTTCAAACGTTTGAAATGAATAATTTTTTTCTTAATATAAAAAACAAACGTTTAAAACTCGTTGTCACTTGTAAAAAAATAAATAAATAACCGAGAAGGCGAGATTATTTGCTTTTATTTTACGATGATTGGATGTTAATGAGTAAATGAGTTTAGAGAGCTGAAGCTAAGTGTAGGGAAAAAGTGTGGCCAAAGGCCAAATATTCTCAGTTTAACACGCTAATTACTTGGACACGTGCCATCAAGGTAAAGTGTCAAGAGTCATAGGTCATCATCATCATCATCATGTGAATGTCTATGTATGTATGATGTCATGAAGGGGCGGTTAAAAACATACTGGGATGATTGTTGGAAACTAAATATATAAATATAAAAAAAAAAATGAAAACTAAGCCACGCGACTATTGTTTATTTGGTATTTGTGTGTTTGTGTGCTAGTCAAAGTTTTTAGAATCAGAGAGAAAAGATAGCCACTCGACTATGTTTATGTGTGTACACTCCGCCGGGCCCTGAACATATAACTACCCCCAACAACACATAGCCTTTGTCCCACAAACCTGAGCCACGTGACCGCATCAATTTTTTTCCATTTATAAAATTTTTTTTTTTTTTTTTTTTTTATTGAAGGCGATAATTTGGTTCTTTCCGTTCTACATAGCCTAGAAAACAAAAAATATTCTTCAAGGTATTGGTGTGATAGTGTTTTTGTTTTGTTTGGTCCATTAGATCAATTGACTTATGATTCTAAACACAATCTGTGGGGACCAATATATGCATGCATACTAAAACATCTAAAACTAAACCAAACCAACAACAACAAAAAAAATTGGCATGTGTCCATACAACAACGCCTATATTTACACTTGCTTTCCCAAGGAAAGTCCCCAGCCAAGTGAAAGAGTGTAGACTAAATCTAAATTAATGTGGGAGCAAACGCGTACACACCATTTTGACATTTTTGATGAAGGCAAGTGCATCATCCAACATTATGGTGACTATACTCTTCGAGTATTTCTTTTTTCTCGGAACAAATTTTCTGTAAAAAAAAACAGAAAGAACACGCAGCCAGTTGCTGTTGTTCCCAAAAGCCCAATTGGTTGACAGCGAACACACAGCTTTAGTTTTTTTTTAGACTAGATTAGACTCTCTTTTTTTTCTGGTGAAAAGTAAGCCAAGCAAACTTAATTTGTTCTTTAGATAGTTTTGTTTGTTTGTTGTAAAATAGTTTCAATCATCTCACTCATTCTTGACAAGTTAGTTCTAGACCAAGAATCTTGCTCATTAAAGGAAGACATTAGAATGAGTTTGAGAAACGAGCGCTCACACAAACGTCAAACGATTCAATGAAATGAAAAATTTATACCAAGATTGTTGGTTGGTTGGTTGGTTGGTGGAATCAACAACTTCTCAGTTTCTCTTTTTCTTGGAACAATCTGTCTGTCAACAGAGAAAACAAATTAAAAAAATTAAGTAGTTGGTTGATTTAATTAAAAAAAAAAAAAACTAAACCCAACTCTGAAGCTAAATCAATTCTCATTAAATATTGGTCTAACCAAAGAAAGTTTAAATTAAAAACAACTCAACACCATTTTTTAAGAAAAAACAACGCCTCGACAGATCATTTCCAGCTAGAAATTTAGAAAACCTCTGGCACACCGATTAAATGAATGGGCGGAATTGAGAAATGTCAACCAATGTTTCTGGGAAACTCGAAAAGAAAATGTCAAGTTTATACGACGATTAGAAATACAAAAGAAACAACCACCAAAGTGTTTTGTAAAGAGATTTTAGGCGCCGGCGTATTTGTTAGGATTTTATTTTTAAAAAAAAATTAAATTTTAGCTATTTTTATTATGAAAACTGTATAAATAATTTATTGATAGATTTTTGTTTGTTTGTATCGCAAAAATTTCAGAGTTTTATAAACAGAGATTCTCTCAAAAAATTGACACTTTGACATTATAAAAAAATTTTATTTATTGATTTAAATACAGGATGTCGAGTGGTTTACAAGAATTCAATTTAATAAAGAATTGTAACGAACTTTACAGTTTGAATGCTTTTAAAAAAAAATTTTTTTTTAAGAGTTTTTGGGTTGAAAAAATTATAACAAACAAAAATATTAAAAAAGACAAATAGTATCATTACGGTGTTTCAATTTAAGTAACTCAAAATTTGACATTTGTGGATGACACATCAATTCGATGATCAAGGTAAATAACAATAAAAACCGTTAATTTTTCTTTTACTTTCTTGTTAATAGTTTGATTTGAATTTTGGCCATGCCTATTTCTTCAATATTTACTTTTTTTTTGCTGATGATATTCCCTAATTCTTTTGTGTTTTTTTTTTTGCGTGCTTGAAATTGTCAAAAAAAAATGGCAAAAGAGAGATCACATAAAGATCCTAAATAGAACATTGGAACAAATTACGGAAGAGAAAAAAAGCTATCTGCGTGAGGATTTTAATTATGAAATTGTTTTCAATTAAAATTGAGAATAATAAAACGAAATACTGTGGAAAACTGTTGGTTCTTCAAAAAACCAGAATTGTAGAGTTTTTCATTTGATTTGAAATTAAACGATCTCTCTATTTTGCCTTCAAAATGTTTGAAAGTCATTTTCTTGAATCGAAATATCAAATTACCCGATTCAATAGGCAAACAACTTTTTTGTTTTCACAAATTCATTCATTCATTCATAGTTGTATTTAATAGTTGTATATTTAAAAAACTGACAAATCATTTCAAAAAAAAATTGATTTTTCATGGCTTGAAAAAAAACTTTTGAAATAAATAACGACAGTATACGGTTATTCTAAAAAATTCTGAAAAAAATGATTTCATTAAGATTGGGAACATTGAATTTTAAGTTTTTAATAAACAAACATAGTTTTGCTATTTCTAGTATTTCTCATACCAGTAAGCACAATCAAACAATTTCACAAAGATAATTATTTTCAACTATAATTAGTAAAATTTATTTTAATTATAATGTAAGAAAATTATCATTAAGAAAAACACCAATGACAAAAAACAAAGATAATTTATCAACCAACCTTTTTTTTCTAAATGATTATTGTTTGAGAAAAACTGAATGAAACTTGGGTTTTCAATTTGAATGGTTTTTGATTCAGAATAATAATAATGAAATAGAAATAAAATAAATGGGGTTCAAGCTAAAATTGTTCCAAATTGAATTTTATTATTATTTTCTGAGAATTTTTTTTTTTTTTTGTCAATTTTATTTTTATTTTTTAAAATTTGGAATTCATAAATTTATTTATTTTTTTATTTTAAATTGAAGTCAAAATCGTTGAACAAAATGATGGAAAAAAGTAATCAAGTTTTTTTAAGCTGAAAAACCAACAGCAAAGCCAGCCAAACAGACGCACCAGCACACACACACACACACACACACGTATACGGAATTTCATTTTAAAGGCTTTTTCTTCTTGGGGAATGTTCTGGATTTGAGGATCCCTTTATACGTTCAATGCATTGATAAAGTGGAGAAAAACGTACGTTGAATGACAATATCACATAGAAACACGCACACACACACACATTATTTATCTGAAATAATGGTGATGATGGAACGATAGTATAGAAAAAAAACTTGGAACAATAATAAAATGAAAAGAATTTCAATAATTTTTCACCGCTGCAAAGAATTCTTTTCTTTTTTCTTGCAGAAAACACCACCAAAATACTACGACTGGTGGAAGAATTTTCTCGAGGAATTTTTTTTTTCGTTTTTGTTTTGCTTTCACATTTGGGGGAGAGGAGGAGAAAGTGATTTCTCATTGAGGTGACAAATTGACTAATCTGTTAAAGTTGTTAAGATTGTGTTTCAATGGCAGAGTTCATTTATTTTTTGGTATTTTTCCGGTGATTTTTTTTTTCTTCTTCTTCAGTTTTAGTTGTTCTCCATGTTTTATGATTGATAAAGAAATTTTTATTGGTGGTATTGGTGATCTCCAGCCACCAGTCGCAAGTCAAAATCGAAGCTGATTTACGATATACATTTCAAGTGATGTTTTCAACAACAAAATGTGTGAGGTTTAGGAAAGAAATGCATTTCTCTGCGTTCACGTTAATGAACAGGAGAGAGAGAGAGAGAGAGAGAGAAGAGAGGAAAAAATCAATGAAATTGATTTTTGGTGAAACACCAAATAACAATAATAAATGAATATAGATAGATAGTAAAAAAAGAGAATAATAAAATGATTTACGAGCAACTTTTTTCCATAAAACACAGAAACCAAAAAAAAAAACACTTAAATCTTTTTAGCAAGAAGCCTAAAGCCGCTTGCTATCTTAAAAAAAAATTTACTAAATAATAGGTCAATAAATAAACAGCTAGAATCGAAAAGTCGGCTGTCTGGTTCTCAATTTCATAGATGGAAAAAACCGTGTTGAAAAAAACTCCTCTAAATAAGATTAGAATCAAGAATTTTCTAATTGAAAGCTTTGTAATGTTTTTTAACAGAAAAAGAAAATTTTCAAATTAATTGTTTTTGTTTTGAACTGTTTAGAATATGATAATATGGAAATCTTTTAATTTTTTTTTCTAGTCAAGAAAAACAAAATTTTATTAAAGTTTTTAGTTCTGAAATTATTTATTAAATTAATTTGAAAACCAAATTCTTCTCAAGATCTTTCTATCAGAATATACAAACTTTTGGAATCACTTTGGAGCTTTTAAGAGGGAAAAACTCTTTGCTTCAATTTGCAAAAAAAAGTTTTGATTGTAAATCATCAGCATATCTCATAAGCAAGCATAGTTTTTAATTTTTATGAATTATCAAACAAATTCCCAAATCTCTCATTTTCTAAAAGAAAAAAGGCTTTGATGCTTTGTTTGGCCAAGCTAGAAGGAAAAAAAATTCGATTAATTATCATGTTGGTATAATAAAAAGAAAAAAATTTTGAATCAAATGTATGAGAACAAAGTTGTGTTGAGACAGTTCCTTCATTTCCATAGAATAAATAGTTTTAACAAAATTAATTTAAACTCAGGCAAATTAATTAATTTCAATGAATGATCTTATTTTTCGATAATTGTTTTGTTAATTAACTATTTAAAAAATTAAAAATTACAAAATAAAATACCAAAGCTATTTATTTAGGAAATATTAATTTTTTTCAAACATTTAGCTTTATTCAATCAATCCATAAGTGTAAAGAGAAAAAAAAATTCTACAACGACTCCGATTTTTTTTCTCTGATTTGAATGACCAAATTTTAATAAACCTAAAAATAGAACCTTTGTGAAACCGAGAATGAGAAGAAAAAAAAATGAGATAAAACTAGAACCAAAATTATTATACACGTCGCCATAATTTCATAGTTCTTGTTGAAATCGCGATTTTTTTTTTGTTTAACAACATATATTATGCCTAAGCTCCTATCTGTTTATTCATTTATAATATAATAATATTGATGATAATATTAAATAACAAAAAAATTAGAACACACACACACACACACGGAAACTTGCAGTAGATGGAAAATATGCGATTCATGATTCGCATAATTATGAACAACCAAAAAAATATTACAACAAAACTCATTTCTCATTAATTTTACTTGGTGAATAATAAAAAAAAAATTAAAGCTCTTCACAACGCAGATTTTTTATCCAGTGGTTTTTACGATTTGTTTCGAGCTTTTTTTTCGTGAAAAAAAAGCTTGAAACCAAAACCAAAACAGAAGAAAAAAAATCCATTTTAAAGATAGGAGACAACGATTTGGAGAAAACAAACGGTCTGCATAGTGGCCGGCAATCAGTGGACAACTAGAAAACAGAAGGTTTTCAACTGATTACTATATTGGGGTATTTTTCTTTCCAGTCCTCAGTGTAGTAGAAAGAAAATGAATTATAATTAAAAAATAATGTCAAAATCATAAATAAATTTTCTCTACCTGTTCTTCTTCTTGATTATTACCATTTTACGTAATCATTTAATTGATTACACTTGCCAAACAACACACACACCAATACAGGTAATGGTCAATTAAAAAAACTGGTGAAAGGTGAGGAACCTTGAAGCGGGAGAATGGTCAAAATTAGATTACAACAATAATTTATATCAGAAATCCGACAAAAAGTTTTGGTACATTTGCATATATTCTATTTTATATGAAACATTAACGAAACATACATTATAATAATAAAGCTCAAATAGAAAAAATACGATAAAAAAAATTGTATTGTTTTTTGGTTTGGTTTGGCTCATAAGATCAAGCTCTAAATCAAAATTTTTGTTGTTTTATTTTTTGCTGTTAGTTTTGCTAGTTGGTTAGACCAATATAGATAACCAAAAAAAACTGATTCTAGTTTTAGAATCAATGTTTTTCTCATTCATTCAATGTCATCGTGTTGATTGGTGTTGAAAACAGCATGGAACACAAAAAAAGTTCTGAATCAAATTATATTGATGAATATAAATGAAGAAATGACAGAAACTAATTGATCTAAACTCAGTCTGAGTTTTGATAATAAAGCGAAATAACCAAAAAAAACCAAAGTTTTAAGAAACATCATTTTCTATCAATCGAATAGAATGAATTTGGGTTTTTTTCTCAAATTATTTTTTAAAATAGAAAATGTTTTATCAATTTTTTCATGAAAATTCCAATAGTTTGCTTGAGAAAATAATAGAAACTCACAAAAAAAAAATCTTTATATGCGATATTGGGATTTTTTTTTGGTTTCTGATAGAACCAGAAACCGAAAAAAATCCAGTATCTCAAGACTAAATTGATTCGTCAAATATTTATCGATTCAATTAGGTTTTTTTTTGGTGGAGCTAGTAAAACTGAGAGACTAGCTGCTGATGTATCCATTAATTTGAGAAATCTACTAGACTGAGAAAACAGAACAAACATTTCCGTTACAGAACAACAACAAACAGAGCTTTTTTCTTCAACATAAATCGACTTTCTAAGTTTGATACAAAGTTGTTGTGTTCAACAAATGTTCAACAAAAAAAAGCCTCGACCAAAAATTGAATCTAATTTAGATTTAATTTGTTTTAGTCATAAAAAAATTTTTTTTTCAAATTCAACATTTTAGTTTTTAAATAAATATTTATTTTTTTCAGAAAAAAAAGAAGAATAAAAATAAAATCTCAATCGTTTTTGTTTTATAACAATTTTAAATTAAACTTTGAAGTTTGTTTTAAAAAAATAAAATAAAATTTAATTGAATTAAAACAGAGCATAGTTGCTGGTTTGATTGTTGGCAAATCTTTCTCATCAAATAAATCATTTTTTTTATTGTATCAAAACAAAAACTTTGTAGAAAAGTTTTGATTGGACGCAAACAATAAAGTTTTTTTTAAACAAGATTTCATTTTGGAAACTTTGATAAGTTTTAGCAAAGCCAAAAACTTGTGAAACTTATTAGAAAAATTCGGATTAACTTTAAAACACGATAAACGATGCATCGAAGAAAAAAGTCTAATTCGCAAAAGTCTTTCGGCGTTTAGTCATCGAACAGCTTCTTCTAAAACACCACTTGGATAGAAGAAGCGTCTCGGCAAAATCGATAAATTTTGGATTCAGCCTCGTCAAATTTTGCACAAGCAAAATAATTTTTACAAAGTGTTGTCAATTAGTTTTAATTGAAAAAACGATTTTATACAAAAAAAACAAGCAATTTATTTATTAGAAAGAAAAGCGAAAAATTCATTTCGATAAAAACAATGTTCTATTATGATTTGTTTTTATTATACAGGCTCAATCGTAAAACCAGATTGGTCAAAACCAAATGAACTAGAAAAATATGAACTAAAACAACCCGAATAACATAAAAATAGAATGAACAAATCAAGCAACTAAAGAGGAAAAAAAAGAGAGAATATAATTAAATTTTATGCAAATATTTGCTCAAACATAACACAGCATAACAAAACACAACAAGAAAACAGGCCGTTTTTTTTTAAGTCTGCACGAAAAGCCATTCCAATCCTGTTGGTCGCACACACACACAACACATAGACAATCGATTGACTAAATCTTCTCCTTCCACCATTGATTGTTTCAATGTAATCGATTGAATCAACAATAGAATTTAAGTATTGCTTCTCTTGCTCACATTCACTCTATGAATATTCCACTAAAAGTTAAATAGCAATGGATAGAAAATAAATTTTGTTTTTCATCATCAAAAAAAAAAAAAAAACTCTGTAAATGATTGGATGACAGCCATGATCATCGTGGATGACGTTTTTGCATAAACCAATGAAGAACTAAAAGGAAAAAAAAAATCCAAACAAAACTAACACCATGATCATCACAGCAGTCACATCACCGAGAGCAAGAAAATCTATTGTAAAGTTTTTTTTTCTGCTCCATATATATGAAACAAAACCATCCAATGTTATTGTAACAACCAGAACAACAGCAACAAAAAAAACTCAACACCATAGCTTCAGAAACAAACAAATTGAACAAGCAAACATGTTTGTTTGCTTATCATGAATGAAAACTCCAAATATTGGTGTCTATGTGTGTGTGTGTGTGTGTGTGATGCTTTTTGATTGATCAACGAAACAATCGAGTGAAAAACCTGAAAAACCAGAGAAAAAAAAAAATTGAATTCAAAAATTGGTTGTTTGTCATGTTGTTGGACAACCTCTCTCAAACAAACAAAGATGATGGATACTCTCTGTGAATTGTATTCAAAAGTTTTTTTTCAATGATCGGTTTCACACTAACACAAAAGCTTGACTTTCTTTGCCATGTCAAGACGACACTTTTTCTATTGGTTGTCATTCTTGGTTCTTGGATTGGTGGAAAGGAAGAGCGGTAAAAAATTATGGATAATTGAAAAATAATTAAATTAAGCTTTTCTTGTTGCTGTCATTGTTTTCAATTGTTGATCAAACCGGATCATTTTCAATATCAAAAAAAAAAAAAATAAATAATTTTTCTATGTGTGTGTGCACCTAATCAAATTATTTATCAAAAATTGTAGAACTTTTTAATTATTTTTTTTTATATAATTAATTTATCATCACTTCATAGATGATTACTCTCCAAAAGGATACCAAGAGAAAAAACAATTCTACACTTCTGATAGTTTGATCTTAGCACAAAAATTTTCAAACAAAAAATACTTGAGAATTTGAAAACTTTTTGTTTGGAAATTGAAAGAAAAAGTTTCAAAAATTAGATAAATGTTGTAAAACATTGATAAGTGAGCAATCGAATAAATTACGTTGAAATACGTTTTGCCATTTGACTTGGCTAAATTTACCATCATTGTGTTGTTGTTTTTTTATATGGGAAAAAATCTTAATGATAATTGCTTGAAATTTAATCAAATATCTTTTCTAGTTTGTCGATAGAATACTGATACAAAACTTTTCATTTTTTACGACAATTTTTCTAAAATTGGTTTATCTTTAATAATAATAAAAAAATAAACAGTTTCTGTTCTGTTGAAACAATTGTTTGAAGCTGAAACTATGATCATTTGTGATCTCATCATCATCATTTAGATGGAAGAAACACCAATTTAAACGAACCGGGTAGATTTGAAGAAATAAGAAAAAATGAAACAATTTTATTTTAAGTTTTTTTTCCATTTTAAATTGTTATCGATCATTATCATCATTCGTAATGATAATAAACATAAATTGAGAATCATTTTTTATAGAAATTGTATTTTTTCCACATTTTGCTTGCAAAAAAAAAAGTTCTAAATTTTCTTCTAAAATTGCGAAAAATTTCGAAATCAATTTATTAAATCGATTATTAAAAATGATTTGTTTTTTTTGAAAAAAAAAACTTTTAAGCTCACATTTTTGAAATAAAAACAAAACTTAAGTTTTATAATAAATAAAAAATAAAATTTTTTCAGAAAGCCTGGTGATCTAAACGAGAATTGAGAAAAAAATCGAAGAATTGTTTTTACTTAAAATGAAATGGAAAAGCCATTCAATTGAAATATTTCTTTATTACAAGTTCTCCAAGTTCTTTTCTTTGAGTTTCAAGCCTATAACAAGCGAAACAAATAAAAAAAAATGGAAATTAAACAAAGAAAATGCTTTTCTTCTTTCATTTTTAGAGGCTTTTATTTCTGGAAAAGTTTTGATTTGCCTTTGCACTCCCTGACACACACACACAGGCACAACATGAGTTAAATAAAAATCAGTGCATTTGAAGATACAACCCTCGGTCTATAATGTATTTTTCACCCACACACGCACACTATATCTGTACATGGAATAGAATAACAGCAACGAAGAAGGCGTAGACTCCCAGATTCCTCCAATCTCAGTTTTTGTTGTTGTTGTTGCTATTTTTTAATTCGTGTGATGTGCCTCTCTTCTCTTGTTTTTCGCTCAATATTGTACTGTTGGTTGTTCAAAAGCCAAACGAGAAAATCAACAACAACACAAACGTTATAATGTCATTTATAGATTTTCTATATTTTATAAACAGAGCCTAGTTTAAAATCCTTGACGATTCTTTGCTTTGTTTTACTAAGAGTTTTGTTTTAAATATCCTTCAGTGAAAAATTTGGTTAGCCTGTTTTTACTATTTAACTTTGAAAAAAAAAAAAAATATTTTTAAATAGTTAAAAAATTATTCTGTCATCCAATTTGATTGAAGTAGAAAATTTTGAAAACTAAAATATGAATTTCTGTAATTTTTTCTATTTCAAAATATTTTTACAAAAATAGTTTGATAGATTACAAGGAGAGAGAAAAAAAACTTTCCACCTGATTCCTCAATACTTGGGCAATTTCTTTTCGTAAAAATTTTAATATTTTTTTTATTATTTTGGTTTGTTTACATATAACAGAAACAAAAAATCAATAAAATATTTTTTAAATTTCAAAATAAAAGCCAAAAAGCAAATCTAAAAGGCAGAAATTTCGAAACAATAGCAAAGATTTTTAAAGGAAAAAATTTCTAAATAACTTAAAAAAAATTAAAAAATGTCAAAAAACAAATTTTCAAACTCTTAAAAAATGATGGAACAGATTCTATAGAATGTCGAAACAACGACAACAACGTTTGCGCTTTAATTATTTTCGAAATAGAAAAAAAAACTCTTAAAAAAAAAAATAGAGCAAAACTTTTTTTGTATTTGATTGAAAATAGTATTTCACGAATGAATGTAGAGAAGAGAAAAACAAAACCAAACGAATCGGCTTGCGGCTAATTTTTGTAAAGCAAAGTACATCAACGTTCAACATTTCTTCTTTTCTAAACTTAAATTGGGTTTCGTTTTTTTTTCTTCTTCTATCTCACTCATTGATTCTGTACTGTCTCGCACAAAGTGAACAGAAAACAAACGAAAAAAATCTAAATTATCAACCAAAGAAAAAACCCAATCGAGATGCACAAAAAGGGCAAACTAGAAAAATAAAAAAAACTAAGCCAACTCTTCACAGAGATGAAGAAAGCTAAGGATAGAGAAGAGAGAAGAAGAAAAAAAAAACTAAATTAAGTCAAATCACGTATTAAATTTATCGTCCGGCTAAGCACAATTATTAGTGCATAGACTGTTGTTTCATCTCAGAGTAGTATGAAGTGTGTGTTGTTGTTTTTTTTCTTGGTTTTTCTCTGTAAGTTGGAAAAACCAAAAAAAATAAAATAAAAGTACAGAAAAAAATCAAAAAAATAACCGAACAGAACAGAAAAGTTACAACGAAATAAAACGTGTACAATGACAATCAAACACCGAATCAACCAACCAACCAACCAACCAACCAACCAACCAACCAAAAAAGCTATGTAAAACACTTGAGTATTCTTCAACTCACAGCAGTTTGGGTTTAGTTTGCTTTTCCAGAGGAAAAAAAACTTTGAGATAACGAATCTATTTTTTTTTTTTGGTTCTAGTCATTTCTAATACTGAAAAATTTTATTTGAAAAACTTTGAAACAATCATTGAAACTGAAAAAAAAGCAGAACTCTTAAAGCAAAGCAGAATTTCAACTGGAACAAAAAATTTTGCTGTTAGAAGAAGAAGGCAGCAGCAGTAGCAGAAAAAAAAAACAGAAGCAGATTTTTAAAGAATCAAAGAATTTGACAGTTGAAATAAATAATGTTCGATTTTTTTTTTTAATATAAAACAAACACGTTTCTATTTTTTGTTGAATTATTTCAAGCAAAATTAATCAACAAAAATAAACTTTGACATTTGAATGTTGTTTGAAAAAAAAAATTAATTCAAGCAGTGTTGGAAAAGAAAAAAAGTTGAAGGTGAAAACTTTAAACTAAACTAATGTTCCAGTTAAACAGACTTGAAGACTTTGAAATTCTAATCAATTAAAGCTTTTATTATCAAAAGATTATAAAATGTAGTAATAAAATTTTATTAAATTAAAGAAGGGCAAAAATAATTAAACAAAAATAAAATTTAAGGCCAAACAGATCATTGAATAAAATTTGAATAAGCCAACTTTTAGTTGTTTTTTTTTTTTGTTCTGTTTGTCTTGAAGCGAGTTTTTTGTTTTTAATAGTTTTTTGAGAAAATTATTTAATCGTTTTGTTTTCTTTCGTATCCTACAACCGGTAGATAATTGAGAAAAAAAATTGAGAAGATTTTAGTTTCAAAATAATTTTAGATTAAAAGCTAAAATTTTAGGTTTTTTTTTCTACTTTAATTTTGAAACAAAAGTTTCAAGCTGAGAAGAAAAATTTTCTGTTTTTTTCCCTTTCATTAAAACAAAGGAAAAGAGCAAATAAACAGTAAATTTTAGTACCGTTATAAAAAAAAACCAAAAAAAAAAGTTTCAAACAGTAACGAAGCAAATAATAAAACGAAGCAGATTGAATTTGAAATAGATGTTAACCTTCTATCTATATAAATCATGAAACGATTGTTTTTAATCATTTTTTTTTCTCTATTGGTTTTGGTTTATTCTCTATACATCAAAAAAGTTGTTCAAAAACGAAATCAAATACGATACAGAGAACAAGAAGAAACAATATCAACCATAAAACAAAATACTAAATGATAAACCAAGAAAACAAGAAATCAAGCAGAATGTTTTTGTTGTTGTATCGCGTTTGGTTTTTTGTGTGTAAATTATTCTATCCGTCTGCCTAAATGTGTGTGTTGGGTGATGAAAAACAAAGCGACAGAAGAAGAAAAAAAAACTGGCCAATTAATACGATGTGTAAATAAAGACTAAATGACGGTGGACACACCATTTATTTTTGGCTATTCAGAAATGTATTGCAAAAAAAAAAAAAAAAAAACAAAGCTCAGGGTTTCTCAAAGACTCGAAGGGAAAGAAAATAATAATAACGGTCTCAGGAGGATATTGTGTTGTTAACAGCAAGCAATTGTTTACTTGTTTTAGTGTCTAGTGTCTTTGCTTTGTTTTGTTTTTTTGCTCCAAGAGACACATTCGATTTTTTTTCTCGCTCTCTCGATTCTCGATCAACTTCCACTACTATCTTCCAATTGATAGATGAACAAGAAGAAAAGAAACAAGTCTATGGAAGAAAAAAAAACAGAGAATAAATTCGGTGATTGAAATTTGGTTATTGCATTATTGTTGTTTGTCTGTCTGAATGTATGAATGAACTTTCTGAAAGCTCAAACTAAGAATTGAACTAGTGAATAGAATCGGGCGAGAGAGAAAACAAAATGAACAAATCTTTAAAGCTTTTCCCTGGTAAATTTGTTTTGGTGTGTGTGTGTGTGTTTAAAGTTCTCTAGTTTCTCGGGTTAACAACTGGATCAACCAAAACTCGAAGCAATTCAATGAGAGCAAGTCGTCAATTAAACCTAATTTAGAGTTTCCAACCAACACACACAAGTGAATTCCTATTTTTATGATTCATTCACCATACATTGATACAAAAATTTTATGGGCAAACTTTTACGCTCACACACACACACACACATTGCCATTATTGTTCTTCTTCTTTTTCTTCTGGTAAAACTCATAAAACAAGACAACATAATTGTCTCTCCATTGAGAGAACAACCAATTTGTTTCAATCAAACTCAATCATTGCAAACAAAAAAAAAAGAAGAAGAAAACTTTCCAAATGTAATCGGAGAAGTGAAGTTCGGAAAAATTCTGATTAAAAGAATTGAAGTCAAAAAAATCATAACAAAAAAACTCAGTTGGTTTAGTGAGTGTGTGTGTGTGTGCGTGTGTGTGTGTGTGTGTTGAAAAACATCAACTGATCTATTTAATGATTTGAGGCAAGGCGTTAAAAGGTAACCAGACTGGTTGGCTTTGGTTTCTCAAATTCTTCTTCAATCAAACTAATCTAAATTGATGGTTCCTTTGCTTAAATAGAGACAAACAAATCGAAACGCTCATATTAATTCAATTAAACTGGCCAAAAACTACTGTTAATGGTTTAAATGAGAGAAAAACAAAAATAAAATAAAAACGGATAGAATCAAAGCACTGAAACTCTTTTATTCTAAAATTCAGAATCTTTTTTTTCCAGAGTTTTATTAAAATTTTGAGAGCTGCTTGAGCTGAGATTGCAATGATTTAAGTTTAACTCAAATTTTCAGAAAAAAAACCAACAACTTTTGAATAGTCGTTTGGACAAAGTTACCGGTTAATAACAGAAAATAATGAGAAAAATTCAAAACTTCACCAACAATTAATTGATTGATTAATGGAGACTATGCCATAATTTTATGTAACGTTTTTCAAAACATATAAATTCATCATCATATCAATAGAAGGAAAATAGAAACAAAATGAAACCCTCAATAGGTTTTTTTGTTTGTAAGTTTCTCTCAATTGAAACTTTCAATAATTTCTTTGTTTTTCTCAAGTACCGTTATTCATAATTTTTTTTTTTTTTTTTTTTGTATTGTCGAAAGCTTTTATCATGCAAATTAATAACTAAATTGATATATCAAATCTAAAGGCACTAGTGAAGAAACTTTTTCAATAGAATTCACGCGTTTGCAAAAAGCATTGATCAGATGTTGTTTCGAAAACAACAATCATTATGAAACTCACCGGGGCTGTGTGTACATCAGCCACTTTTTTTTCAACAACAACAACAAATCAACAATTAGAAGTAATAAAATGATTTTGTGTGCCAAAACATAATTCAACAACACAGCAAAACAAACAATAGACAAATAAGAACAATGGAAAAAAAAAGTCACCAAACACTTTGCCATCGATTTAGATACTGTCTTCGTTTGTTTTGTTTCCCCGAAATAGAAGAAATCACATTGGAATCACAATGTGACTTTACTTTTGAGTGAAAACTTCTCCATCGAAACAAAATTTTTCTAGGTGACAGTAGAGGAAAGTAGTTTTATGCTTAATAGAAACCCAAAAAAAAACGTAAAACGATAAGCAAACAACAGAGAGGAAAAAAAACATTCATAGCTAGTAATAATATCTAGTAAAATCAATAGTATAAGTACTATGATTAAGCAAATTTTGTACCGCGAACTATTTTTTTTTTCTTTCTAGGTCCAACTCAGAGAGACTGGCCCCAGCAATTGGCAGCTTGCGGGCAACTTTTTTTCTATTTGTTATTTAAATTCATCGATGTTCATGAATGTTGTTGTTGGCAGGGAAAATCTACACACACACACACACACACTAATAATGTAATCAAATTAGTCAAGCGCGTGTTTTTTTCTGTTACCATCTTCTACACGCGTACCCAGCACATTCACTCTGGTTTGGTTGATCTTTTTGTTTTTTGTTTTTATAAGCCGCTAGAGACTAGAGAGACGAGGTTCTCTTTGCACAATTCCGTTTGCTGAGCAATCAGTATACGAATACTTCATTGATAAATGAAGAGAGAGAGAGAGAGAGAGTCGGGTCAAGTAGAGAGAGAGAGAGAGAGAGACCTACCGAACTAGAGCTTAAGAGGAAAAGATTGGTAACACCGAAACAAACATCCAACAATCATTCAAATGCAAATCCTTGTGTTCCATTATGTACCGCACTGTTAATAGTCAAGATTAGATTTATTATTGTGCCAAGTGTAAATGTTCGATTTATATAATATCAGTACTAATGAAATCGTCGCCACCTATCAAAAAAAAAAAAAGCAGTAAGGTCTGATTGAGCGAACCAAATGACACCAAGAAAAAAGAAAGTGAATGTATGTTCCAGTTCAACACTACAAACTATTAATGATTCGATTGCTGCTTATTGCTTGACAGTAGATTTTCACAACTATTACAAATAGTGAACCCACACACACACGCAAACACATAAGCCCTGTTTAATCCAAAACCAAACCAAAAGATTACACCAACTCACTAAAAAACATAACATAAATGCTGATTGCTGAGCCGTTAAGAGGAAGAAAACCGTATGGAAAATTTCGAAGACCACTTCACCACATCTCTCTCAGCACTAAACCCACTTTAGTATCATGTAATCAAATACATGTATTACATACAGTTTCAAGCAGATAGCAAAACGAAACTTTCCTATTCTGTTTCAATGGTTGGTGATGAATGAAGAATGATTCAAAACTATTAATGATTAACTTACAACCAGTATACAATCAAAGATATCAAAATATTTGCTTGTATGAAACCATTGTTTCAAAGTAACAGGATATTTCGGTAGCGGGAAAAAAAAATCTGAATAATCTTTATTGTTGAATTTGATTTTTTTTTATCTACAAGATAACAGCAAAAAAATAATTTTAAAATTCTTTTAAAATTTTTCTGAAACTAATTTTTCTCACAGATCTAATTTCTTCTTGGAAAAAAAATTGCCAAAAACGGCAAACGGATAGAACAAGAGATCAAGTTTACAAGAACGAAAAGAAATGTAAGCGGACACCTCACGATCCTTCTCTAAATTGTTCCACTTGAAATAGAAAATCGAGAAAATGAATCAATTGGCACACTAGATTGGAAAAAATCTATCCAAAAAAAAAAAAAAAAAAAACAATCGGAACCATTCTATTGTCTATTTGAAATTAAGTAACACTGGTTGTATAGCATTGAGCTGATTCTAATAGATTTATCAACTATAGTATAGTTAGTTTTGAATAAACTTTGAAACAATTCAGAAAGGTAGATTTATTATTTATAAGTGAACTGAACGTTTTGGAATCATTTTTGGTACGATTTTTTCTCGATATGAAGTGAAACATTACAACGAAAACAACAACAAAAAAAATCAATAAATTAGAGTTACATAGTTACTGAGTTTCACTACAAGCAAACACACACACACACACACTTTTCGTTTTTCAATAAGGATAAAAAAAAAAAAAAATATAAGCAGCTTATTGAAATCCGAAACTTTTGGTCCGACTTTTTGCATTTTCGTTTTCCATATATTGGCTGGATGTTGATTTTCAAACGCAATACCGCCGAATTCGTCTTTTTCTCTTTTTTTTTTTTTTTTTTTGGTTTTTGATTGGTGGTTTCTGTATTCGATTCTGTTTGGTATTCCAGACTTGTTCCAAGAGAAGAGCATAGCTTTCGAAATTCAAAACAAGAAACAAAAAAGAATCAAATTAAGAAAGTGAAATTTCTTGCTTTGTTGCTTTGTTGGTTGGTTGGTTGAGGGGTATCATCAAAAATATATCAAAACTAAGATTGAAACATACTGAGACGAGTGGAAGGAGATGAAGATTTCATGATATCATTAACTTGAAAAGTATAAACTACTTTGCTACAGGCTAATTATGATTTCTCTGCCTCTCTGTCCTAAAATAAATATTCTCTGCCAGCCAATATAAACTTTGTGAATAAAAATATAAAATACAATAATAAAAAAAAAAAAACCAACTAGCTTTCGAGCAAACTTTGTTCGCCAATTAGGAAGTTTGAAAATTTGAAAACAAGAGAAATGATAACAATGAAAAAAAAAGCCTAAAAGATTTTGGGCCGCAGACAAATCTTCTTAAAAGATTTCTCTGAATTTTTGGTCCAAATTTTTTTTTTAGAAGGCTAGTTTTAATTCAATTGATTTAAACCAAATATTTTAAACAGAAATAAAATCAGAAAACTTTTCTTTCTGAATTTTTTTTGAATCTCAAAGTTTGATACTCATTTTTTTTTTTTTTTTGATAATTATTTATTTGAAGAGTTTTTTTATGGCTTGCATTTAAGTGAGCGACTAAAAAATTAAATGAGCACTTTTTTTTTCAATTTTTGAGCGGTTTTTTTTTCAACTTTTGAGCGGTTTGAAAAACCAAGTGAGCAGATCAAAATTTAAATGAGCACTTTTTTTTTATTCACAAATTAGAATTTTTTTAATTACCCTGGACTGGTTGATGGAAAAAAACCTTGCGTTGAACTTAATCCCTTTGGTCAAGATGAAAAAGTGTAACCATATAACAACAATAATAATAATAAAATTGTTAACATTTTTGGGATTTAGACTTTTTAGAATTTCTGCTTTTTAGGATTTTGGCCCGCTCCCTACATTTAGTACATTAGTAAAATTATCATCAAATACAATCAATCATCATCAAATACAAGCTTTTTGAAAAATAAACTTTTTTAAAATTTAAATACAAATTAAAGCTAAATTAATATTTAAAAAAAGTACACTCTTTTAAAATTTAGTAGAATGATATAAATGAATAAAAATATAAAAAAACTTTTCAAAAATTGAAAAAAAACCGCTCAAAAATTTGAAAAAAAAGTGCTCATTTAATTTTTGATCTGCTCATTTGTTTTTTCAAACCGCTCAGAACCGCTCAGAAGTGAAAAAAAACCGCTCAAAAATTTGAAAAAAAAGTGCTCATTTAATTAGTCCCCTTTTTTTATTAATTCAAAAAAAAAGAAGAAATTTTCTCTTGGGAAAAAAATTAAAAGTGCTAAAAAATCAATAAGATTTTATACTCTAACAAAGAGAGAGAGGTTAAAATCATTTGGTCAAAATGGAAATTTGAGTTGAGATGTCAAAAGTCAAAAAACAAACAAACAAGCTTAGCTAGTTGGCCAACGTTCAACGTTGGCAAACAACGAAAAACAAAGTGTCACAGAAGTGTTTGCACTTGTGATTACCTTCCAGAAAAGAAAAAATAACGGTCATAGGTCAGGTTTTTTAGATTTTTATTATTATTATAATTTTACGGATTTTTTTCTACGGATTAAATAACGATTGAATCTCCTTCTAATGAAGGAACAATTAAACTAAAATGAAACGACGGAAAAAAATGACACATTGAATCAATACACGTTTGATACAGGTTGACTTGAGACACGCGTTCAAGTTATTTATAAGATTTTTTTCTTCTTTTGGCCATCGATATTTGAATATGTAGCTTGAGAAATGTTGACGAACGTTTTTTTAAAAGCAAACTTTCGAATGCAATGCAATGGAGAGATTTCTCATGTCTGTGCGAGATGACAAGATAACAAAATTTCCAATGTTTAATCGCTAGCAGCTCGAATCTCAATAAACAACCTTTTCGAACTTCAAAATTTTTTTTTCTCACTCTTACAAGTCGATTATAGTCGATGTATTTTTTTTGGCAAATTGTATGTTGGTTAAAAGTTTAAGGACAAATTCAGGCCATTATTCAAAAAAAAAGTAGAGCTTCTAATAAATTTAGTAAAAATTTTTTAGTTTTTTTTTATAAAAATTTTATATCAAGTTTTTTTTAGAAGCTTTATTTTTCATCCAATTTAAGTTATTTATTATATAAAAAAATATTTATAAATATTAAAATAATTTATTTTTTCAAAATAAATTTTTCTTTTCATGCTGTCAATGGTGTTTATAATTGGGAAACTGTAATATTTTTTAAACTCATTAAAAAAATTATAGACAGAAAAATTATGTCAATTAAATAATAAAATTTAAGTCATAAAAGTTTCCCTTTTGATTTTTTTTTTGAAAATAAAAATTTTGATTTAGAATAGTAAAAAAAACAGTGCCCAATAGTCAGACAATGTTTAAGACTTTAAAATTTTACAAAAAAGGTCGAAAAGTTTGAAAAGTCAAATCAACTGTTAAATCTTGATATGAAACAATCTATCTATCTATTTTTGTTGTTCTCGAATCATTTAAAACTTTTTTATTTATTTTAATTTAAAATT
This sequence comes from Octodonta nipae, assembly GCA_034190945.1. Taxonomy (NCBI): domain Eukaryota; kingdom Metazoa; phylum Arthropoda; class Insecta; order Coleoptera; family Chrysomelidae; genus Octodonta; species Octodonta nipae. The sequence continues at coordinate 97,256 of JAVLUE010000474.1, forward strand.
TAATCAGAACAAAATTTTGTTATAATTGTATTCTAGAAGCATTGTGTTTGTGAACCAGAATGCTACCAAAAATAAAAAAGCTTAAAAAAATTTAGCCGTCAACAGAAGAAATTAGAAGAGAAGGAAGAAGAAGAATATCATTTTGTGATCTTTCATCAATAATTGATAATCTAATTTCATAGAAAAGGATCCACCAAACATGCACACACACACACACATAGACACAAATAGAATGCATTAATATTTAAAACAAGAAACAAAATAAACACCAAACACCGACGCCAGAGAGCAATCAGATGAAAAAAGAAAACCGGCAAACATCATTAACGCTGTCAGTGATCTATTATTCAACATTTCCAACGAGCAATAACTGAAAAAAAAAACAAAGCAAAACAAGATTGGAAAAAAAACCAATCACTTTTCACTAGGCCAGAGAATGATGAACTTGATGAACGAATCTCAAGAATTACCGCCAAGAACAACAACAACGACGGAAAATCTGTCTCTAAAATAGATTTCCATAACAAGAAGAAGGAAACCAACCGGGTTTTTTTTTGGTACGTTGTAACCAAAAATAAAAACAAGAACATTTTTCCTAGGAAACCTACAAACTCTCTGGGATACACACACACACACACACGCGCGCCAACAACAACAACAAATGAGATTAGATTTAAACCCAACGAAAAAAAAAAGAACTCAAAGATCAAGATTGATGTTTCGTTTGCTGTTACTGTTTGGTTTTTTTTTCTAATAGAAAAACAAGAATAAATCGAGAATCTGTGATCTGAGAGGTGGTTGGTGAACTGTCTTGGAAATTTCATCCAAGATTTAATGAGACTTTGCTGTTCCAAACCAAAAAAAAAAAAAAACAAAGCAAACTCAAAAGATTTTCAATCAAGAAAGAAAAGAAGAAAAAAAAGCCCAAAAGCAATGTTGATGGCTTAATTAAATTCTTTAAAAGGGCGACATACAATGTGCAGCAGAGCTTTACAAACTAAAGACATTAGGGCAAACAACACTAAACAACAACAACAACAAATACAATGTGTAAAAGATCACAAAAGACAGAAGAAAGAAAAACATGATACGAATAACACTGAGAAAATAAACACTTGACCTCATTGAATTTTTATTCAGAGAAATATAAAATAACTAACACAACCACCCAAATTGGTTCAAATTCCAAAAATGATCCACCAGAAGAAAAATTTCGGGTTTTTTTCTCTCATACCTAAAAATAAATCTTAATTTAAAATTAAATTAATATATTTTTAGAGATTAAATGTTTCAAAGTTTTCGAAAATTAATTTGTGATAATAAACCCGATACTGTAACAAAAATTTTTATAATTTTATTTTTAGTTAAAATTATTTGAAACAGATGGGAAAGAAAAGAAACCGATTAACAAAAATTTTCGGATAACTTTCGAGTTAACAATTAATCGAATATTTTTTTATTTTTTCGTAACTTATTCGTAAATTATGAAATTGGAAAAAATTTCATAATATAAAAAAAAATTTAATAAATTCCAAATTTCTTGAATTTTTTCCCTAAATATAAAATTGAATTCAAATTTCAAAAATGGAACGTTTAAAAAATTTTTTCAACAAATAATAACAAAAATAGAAAACCAAAGCAATTTTGGAACGAATATTGATTAAGAAATAAATTAAGCATCAGATATCTTTAATCTGATGGTTTATTTATTATTTATTATAAATTGATTAATTTGAAACAGTTCTAGTTTTTCAAAAAAAGTGTTTTGAGCTGTTTGTGTTCAGCTCATTTTTCTATTAAAAAAATATTATTGTTCCAATTTTTATTTAGATGAAAATAAATAGTTGATCTTAATAAATAGTATAAAAAAAAAAATTTCAACGAACTTTAACGATTCAAGGCTGTTAATTTGATATCACGCACACAGCGATATCCAACAAGATTTTATCGGTCATAGAAAAAAAACAAGCTCATGTGAATACTGATGCTGTTCTCCATCAAAATTTCTGATGATAATGATTTAAAGAGAAACTTCAAGAGCGCTCTGGATCAAGTGTGTTCCAGAGCAACAACAAAAAAGAGCTTCTCAATCTTGTTTCAATAACTGTCAGTGTGATTTCAACTATCAGGATTCACTAGGAGATGAAAAAAGAAAACAACGATGATAATGATGAGATATCAAACCAAAAAAAAAAAAAAGAGAAAAATCTCGAAGAATTCCTATATAAGCTGGAAATGTTTCAAACAGAAAAAATCAAAACAACAAAAAAACATTTATTTCAGGGATAAAAAAAATCAGAAAATTAAGAAAATGAAGTTTTTCCTTCAAGTTTTAGTGTTTTACGTGCTGTACCATCAATCGTCGGCCACTTTCTTTGGCAAAAAGGACGATGATATTAAGCTTTACGTGGAAAAACATCCAGAGCCAATCCATATCATCAACAGAGTGAAAGTACCCATTCCAATCAAGGTATAGTGTATTGTTGATAATTTTTAAAACCATAAATGAATTGATGAAATTGATGATCTCTCTTTGGAATCTTTTTAGATCCCTGTGATATATAAGAAATCTGTTGAATATGTCAAAGTTCCAGTTCATGTCAAGGAGCCATACCCAGTGAAGGTATACATCTGATCATCATAGACGAATTCATGTTTCAAATATTTTTTCTTTTAGATCGACAAACCGTATCCAGTTAAAGTGCCATATCCAGTTAAAGTGCCTTATCCAGTGAGAGTCCCAGTGGTTCACAAGGAAAAGGTCTCTCATTGATTGATTTAAATTTTGGTTTCAAGTTTAAACCAATTTTTTGTTTGAATAGATTCCAGTCCCAGTTCCAGTCAAGGTTCCAGTGCCATACCCAGTCAAACAAATCGTCCCTGTGATTCAAAAAGTCCCAGTCTACATCAAAGCCGAACCACAAATAATCACTTCACACTACGCTGCTGGTGGCTATGGAGATGATGGTGGTTCCATTGGAGGTGGTTATGGTGGTTCCATTGGAGGTGGATATGGTGGCTCCATCGGAGGAGGTTATGGTGGCTCTATTGGAGGAGGTTATGGCGGTGGAGATGGTGGCAAACTCATAATCGGTTACGGAAGCTCCAGCGGAGGTGGTTATGGTGGAAAATTGGAAGAAGGTTATGGTGGTGGTATTGGAGGTGGTTATGGTGGTGATGGTGGTGGTTTGGGAGGAGGCTATGGCGGAAAATTGGAAGAAGGTTATGGTGGTGGTTATGGTGGTGATTTGGGAGGAGGTTATGGCGGTGCTCTTGGAGGCGATGGCGGAGGTTATGGTGGCAAAATCGATGATGGCTATGCTTCCGATGTATTGCCAGTTTCGAAACCAGCCGCTGAATCTGAATACAAAACCGGAGCTTATTCAAAAAGTTCATAAAAAATTTTTCAAACTATCAATCTCATCATTGTACTAGATTGCATAGATCTCTTTCCGATCTTTTAGTTTGAAAAATTCATTTTTTTTTCTCGAAATTGTATTTATTCCATACTTAACGCCATCTAACAACCTACATCAAAAACTATTTTTTGATTTAGTTTGTCATTCTTAAAGTTTTTACAAATATTTATTGAGAATGTCTAAACTATTCAACAAATAAAAAATAAAAAATATTTTTATTAAATTATTTATAAATGAAAAAAATTAAAATTTGAAAATGAATTGCAAATTACAAAAATTATTTTAAAATTTTTTTTAATGAGCTACTAATGAGATTTAAAAAAATAAAAAACTTAGTTGTTAGTATCCTTTATCCGGCAATAGATGACACCAAAATATGCTTTTTTCAAAATTTTTCAAGTTTTTCAGTTTAATACCGGAAAGAAATATTCGGGCTTCATCTAGGCCTTTCCAAAAAGAAAAAAAAATTTTAAAAGAGCTTTTTCTTAGACTTCTTTTCTATTTTCTTGGATCGCTCAGAAACTTGTTAAAAAAAAATTCTGATCCAAAATTTTTTCAAAACTTTTGTTTTTTTTAAAAGCTTCATAACAGATTGGTCAACACAGAGTTGAACAGACACGTGCAACAGGCTCACTCGCGGACACATCCGATCATCAAAATTTCCTCCGGTTCTTGTAACAATATTCAAATTTCATTCATTGAACATATAAAGATATTTCACTACTGAACTAAACTGAAGGGAATTTTCAAATAATAACAGAAAATATAATTATGATTGAATAAAATAAAAAAAAAAGGAATAATTAATAATTTTTTTTTGTAATTTGTCGTAATTATATATCATTAATAATGTCTTTTCAATGATAATCAAAAAAAAAAAAAGATCGTCAAAATCAAATAACATTCATCAGTTGCTGTTGTTGATGTGAAAAAATTCAATTGATGAAAAGTTTTTTTTTTCTAACCCCGAAGACTTGCATAATTTCTTTTCTGCTAACAATAAAACAATCTTATGATAGATGACAACACCTGAAACAGTGTTTTTATTCAAGTTTTGAATACATTTTTGATCAAAAGAAGATAATAGGAAAAAAATAATGTAATCAATGTGTTTTTTTTGTATTAAAAACCAAGAAAGAATAGGAAGAAAGATGAAGAAGAAAAAAAATTCCATTAACGAAAATGGAGAATAGATTCATTCAATTGATAATGACCACCATTATCATTATCAAATAGTAGATTAAATTCTTAAATTAAAAAAACCGTTAATTTATTTAAATTTTAGTTAATTGAAAAGAGTCTGGAAAACTTTTAAATGTTTTTAGAGAGTCTTAAACAAATTTAATTCAAATTTTTTTTTGTAATGTCTGAGAACGCCTTAAATATATCATTAGTTTTGAAGCATTAAAAAATTATTGAAGCACAGGCCAAGAAAATTTAAATCCTAGCAACTGAGATGAAGCTCGAATCGAGCTTCCGTTCCATCAATTTCTCTAATAATTTTAATAAAAATCATTGAATTTTAATTTTAAATTTTCCTTCTTTGTAACAACAACCGAAATGACCATAAATTTAATGAAGACTGAAATGGTTTAGTTTATTTGGGGGAAAAAAACGTTCGATCGTTGTTGTAGGTCACTTTCAGGCAATTGTGTGGTTGGCATTGTTAATCAGTATAAAATCTCCGAAAGATAACTCTTTCTTTTGAACTAATTTCAGCAGAAAAAAAAACGCCAAAAGTAATTCGTTTGTAATTTGTTTGTAAACACAGAACACGTTAGAACAAAACAAAAAATTAAGCGAAAAGTTCTTTTTGACGTAAAAAATTATTTTCAATAATTTTATATTTTTTGTAATAGAAAAATTAATTTTTTCTTCTAAATAACGCTTATTTTGCCTGAAATTATTTTGAATTATTTTCAAAAAAAAAAAAATTATTATAACTAAATGAATTATATTTTCTCCAAAATTAAAAATTTAATTTAATTTTTACTGGCTGAATTTTAATTGAGAACTTCATTTAAAGAAGAATTTCAGAAATTCATTAACAAAACAGCAACAGTTTTGTTTTTTGAATTAAAACTTGAAATTTCCCTTCAGTTCAAACTTGAGCTTTGAACTTTAATTGAACATGAAACTTGACTTGTTGTTTCATCTTGACAATAAGATGAGATGAAATGAGCTAATTCAAATGGAATAAGTTGAAGTGTTGAACTGATTTTGTTGTTCTTTCAAATGATAATTTATAAATTTTTATAAACTTTTTTCATTAAAAGAACGTCTCTCTCTGAGCACGGAAAATTCAAACAAATCTGAATCAGTCTAATTGTTAACAATCCGAAAGTTTAGAAAATCCTTTCAAAGTCACGTTGTTGAAAAAGTTTTTCAGAATTAAAAGTCTAATGGAAAAAGCCCGTGACAAAGTTCAATTGGAAGAAATGAATCGATGAAGCCGTCTGAACAGTCTCTTTAAGTTTTTTTTTGTTCTGATTGATTTCTATGGAGAATGTGACTTTGATGAATTTTTGACATTGTCCATTCCCAAAAGAGTTCAATTTCAAAAAATTAATCACTCGTGTTGGTCATTAATCTTATTATTAACCTTGCATTGGTCAATTTATGAAATCCAATTTTAAAATTGTTTCATATTTTTTTAGCTATTGATTTGTTTGTTTATTTATTTATTTTCTGTTCCATTCAAGTCAGTTTAACAATTTTTTTTTTTTGAGCAATCAAAATTTTTTAATTTATAATGAAACCACCACTTAATAAAAAATAATTTTTTTCGAAAAAACTTTTAAATGGTGCAAATCTAATTTCAAATGTTTTTATTAAAAAATTGATAAATTTCTTAATAAAAAAAATAGTAGTTATCATTGATTTGAGAACAAGAAAAATTATAGAGTTCAATAGTTTAATAGACTATATCGAGGTATTTGAAACCTTAAACTTGAACCACAATCAAAGATTCAATGAAAATCATCATACAATTCAAGCCAAGCAAAAGGTTTGCTTTCAAAAAAATTCAGATCCAACACTCGAGAGAAAACAGAATTTCTTTTTTTGGATCGAATTCAAGTGTTGTTTTCAAGTGTCTTTCTCTCTCTCTCTCTCTCTTTCTTTGGTCATTGACATCAACCACCCAAATACGAATTAAAAATTCCAAAAATTTTTTCTTCGAACAAAAAAAACTTGACCAACTCGAGTTTCTTTGAACGACGATTCAAGAAATAGATTAAAACAACAACAACAACGAAATTGAAGACTTGTCGAATGTTTTTTTCTTCTCGAGCTGTTGTTCTCAACCTTTGCATATCGTGTTTCGATAAACAAACAAGAGAAAAAAAAGACACCACTACAACAAGTCGAACTTTGAAATTTGAATAATAATAAAAAAATTTTTGCTGTTTTTTGTTTGACGTAGTGCCAATGATGGTGATTTGATGATGGTGATAATGACCATTTTGTTTTGTAACATTTTTGCGGAAGTTTCACTTTTACAAAAAAAAATTAATATTGAATATCATTGGTGCGTGTGTGTGAAACAAACAGTTTTTCTTCAAGAATTTTTCAATGGTTTTTTTAAACTCAAATAATAACTCAAACAATTGATTTCCATTTTGTTTTGAAAATATAAATTGAATAATTTTTTTTTTTGTTGAAAAAGTTAGCTTTCTATTTTCTCGGTCAAAAGCGGTCTATTGTGTTTTTTGGAGAGAAACATTTGTTTATGGGAGACACAACAACACAACGAAAAATATCAGCTAATGTTTTGGTCATTTTCCATTTCAGTTGTTCACTTCAACTCCAATCTGACCATCTGAATCGAAAGTTTCCAAATAGAAGCAGAAAAAATCTGATTGTGTTGAGGAGAGAGATAGAAAACACTCTTCTTCTTTTTGTTTCAATGAATGGAATGTCGTCATTTGAGCTATCGGAATGTTTATTTTGTTCTTGTTTGTTTGTTTATCGCTAGTATCGTTGGACAAATCTTTAACTTTCACCTTTATCCTTTAACTTTTTCCTATCTTTTCAGAAAACCACTAGGTTCTATTAATAGACAGGTTGTTGTTATTTTTTTTTCAGAAGAAAACTAAATACCAGAAATAAATTATTTTGCAAACTAGAAACAGAGAAAAATCATTTTAAATTCATTAAATTCAATTTGATTACTTTAGATTGTGTTCATATCTCTGTTTCATAAATTTTTAAAATTATTTTATTAATATTTCAACAAATTATCAGATTGTGCTAAACAAAAACAACAACAACAACAAAAAAACGCAATAAATGCCAAAAGCGATTAGATTCGAAACTTTCGACGCCTCCGTTATTTTCGTAGTTCATTTAAAATACGCGTGTCGCTTATGTTATTTGATGTATTGGCGCAATTCATTGGGCAACACTGATCGATGAACGATAATGATGATCATCAAAGATGAAAGCAACGAAAATAACGACGACAGTTTCTTGGTTGGACTGTTAGCGAAATGATGATTTCTCAGGCGCTGCTTTCTTCATTTAATTTTTTCAAACTTAATCCGTTTTCAGAGATAAAAAAATTTCAAGGTTTTTGGGATTTTTGTTTCGTCGTCTCCTTCTTAAAATCAGTTGACCTTTTTTTTTTTGAAGCAAAATTGATGAGCAAGTTTGATGCCGTGTTTTCTTCTCTTAATATTGAATTTGATTTAAATTAGAGAAGAAAAATGAAATAATCGAATTACACAATGTATTTTTCCATTTTACTTTCATTAGCTTTTTTAAGATAAGAATGACACGTTATTATCGAATTTCATGCAATAATTGTTTAGATTAGTAGCTGGATTGATGAGAAAAAAAAACTTACTTGAAGATACATTTAAAATTAAAAATAGAGAAAAATGTCTTTCAAAAAAAAAATTCGAAATTATTTATAACAGTTGTAAATTGATTAGAAATTGAAAATGTTTGAAAACTTGAATGGTTTTAGTCTTAGTTCTACACCTCGTTCACTTCGCCACTCAAATTAAACGGATCAATTTTCAGAGAAAACAATTGAGAAAAATCATTTATAATTAAATGAAATATTTAAAAAAAAAAAAATGAAAGGCCAATCTTGTTTTTTTTAACTTTGGGCTAATTTTTTTTAGTAGTTTAAAATGTTCAAAATCAAGCAATTATTTAGCATCTGTGTCTAGTCAAAATAATTTTGTTGTAAACTAAATCTTACTTGTTTTTAATTATTTCAAAAGTTTTTTTATTTTATTTTTTAATCTATGTAGAACAAAGTTTATCTAGTTTGTATTAATGTATCATTGTCTATGAATGAAAAATCACTATAAAAAAATTATTTTTCAAAAACAAACACAAAAAACATATATTTAAGATATTCATTGTGAATATGTTTTCTATAGATAAGAAATAAACATTTTGAAATTTTCATTTGAAAAAATTAAAATTAAGTTTTTCTCAATTATACAAAATTGAACTTGAAATAAATCTGTTTTATTTTTTATTTTTTTTTATAGAAAAATTAAAGAGAAACTCGTTTAAAAATTTTAATTGAAATATCAGAATTTTTTACAATTTAAAAAACTTTTTCAAAATAAAAAAATCAACGAATTAATCAAAATATTTAATATCGAATTGAAATAAAATTTATTTAGGCTTCATTCCATTGGTAAAAAACATTCTGCCATTCATATCGATTAATATTCTGGATATTGATAGAAGATAGAGAAAACAAAGGGTTAAAGCGTTGATTTTTTTCAATCCAAAAGATCTACTATGATTGTGGCAACAAGAAACAAGAAATTTTTTTTTGTTTCATTAACACATTATTCATCCATATTTTTTCAGGTCAATCATCCTTTTCAAAAACATTTCTTGACCGTTCCAGAAAAAAAAAATAAAATAAAATTTAGAGACAAATTACATTTTTTTAGTAGAGTTTTTTTTTTTTGGAGTTTTCTGCTTTTGTGACATTTGTGACTTGTTTCTTCTGAGTTTGTACTATTTGTCTCTTCTCAAGAGTTTTTCTTCTTTGAGATTCGCATTTATCAATAACCACAGTTTCATTCACTTGCACTTAACACATTCATTAGATTTGGATTTACAAAAAAAGAAATTAATGAACAAAAAAATCTCGTTATTAAATAGATAAAACTGATAATAGAAAAAAAAACATTTTTTTTTAAGAGAAACATTGCTAGGCGTTTTGAAGAAAAAAAAAAAGAAGCGTTAAAATTCAAGTTGAAGAGCTGACAAATTGAAGAAAAAAATCCCGTAGCCATATTTTCATTTGAATAAATGAAGGCAATAAAAAGCCTAGGTTTCTACTTCTTTGATCACCATTCAATCTTTTTTTCGATTTGGAAGTTCAAATGAAATGAAATCTTGTTAATTATTTTTTCTAAAGAAAAAAATAGTTTATTAATTTTTCTACTTATTGGCTAAGAAATTACAAAACACCAACCAAAAAAAAAAAAAATGTGCAAAGTGTTTTATTTGTTGGCCTTTGGTTTGGTGGCATCAACGTGGTTCAGGCAACCTTCTTCGGTGGTGGTGGTGATGAGAAAGAGCATCATATAATTAAGAAAATTCCATACAACGTTCATATCATCAACAAGGTTCCAGTGAAATATGCTGTCCCTGTTCCAGTACCTTCCAAACCGATCATCAAAACTGTTGGTTTTTTTTTTTAATTTGCTGTGATTTTTTTTTCTCAAATACTTGAATTGTTTTTTTCTCTCTCAATCAAGGTTAAAGTTCCAATAAAAGTTCCAGTGAAAGTCCCAATCAAAGTTCCAATCAAAGTGCCTTACCCCGTCAAAATTCCATATCCCGTTAAGGTAATTTTTTTTCAAGCTTAAAAATTTTGTCTCTCTATCAATCTACCAAAATCTTATTTCTTTTTTTGAAAAGGTTCCTTATCCAGTGAAAGTTCCAGTTTACGAAAAGAAATACGGTTACGAAGGAGATAGTTATGACTCGAAAGGTGGATATGAATCTTATGGGAAGCTCGATGGCTATGGTGGTGGTTTGGGTGGTGGATACGGTAAACTTGAAGGATTGGGTGGTGGTTATGGCAAATATGAAGGCTTGGGTGGTGGATATGGCAAATATGAAGGCTTGGGTGGTGGATATGGGAAACTTGAAGGCTTGGGTGGTGGATATGGCAAACTCGAAGGCTTGGGTGGTGGATATGGCAAACTTGAAGGATTGGGTGGTGGATATGGCAAACTTGAGGGTTATGGCAATGAAGGTTATGGCCACGATGATTATGGTCATGATAGTTATGGTCATGAAGGCTATGGGTATGATGATAAGTTGGAACCAAGCTATGGTAAAATCGAAGGCTATGGTGGTGGTGGTGAGGAGTATGGAAAAATGGATTCCTATGATGATAGCTATGGAGGTAAATTAAGTGATTTCGGAAAATATGAGCCATCATATGGGAAAATTGATCTGAAAGGTGGTTCAGAATACTCTTCTCATGGTGGCGAGTATGGTGGCGACGAAGATATCTATGGAAAGTTGGGTGGCGAATCATACAAGAAGAAATAAATCTACCTGATCCCTTGGTTCAAACGACAAATTGATTGAATCTCTTTTCGAAGAAAAAATGATTCTATTCAAAATTTATCGGATTCAAGTCTCATCTCTGTTGTTATCATTATCGTTAGCATCAATCATCAACCACCACAACCATAACCATCAGTGCTAAATACATTTCATTCCAGTATTAATTGGTTTTGTTCTCTCTCTCACTTACCAATTTGTTTGTATGTAATCTATATTCATGTTTTGTTTGTTTTTTTTATGAGGAAAAAAGAAATTTTCATATAAAATGAGTTTTCTTCCATTCAATGAATCTTAAAGTATTCGTAGATTACGTATATTTACGGATAATTAACGAAAGAAGTGATGTAACAAACTTTATTCGTTCATTTTTTTTCCCCTTCAACACTGTATTTTATACATTTTTTCTCGTTCTATTAAAGATTTTCATTAATGACAAAAACTGTTTTTTTTTTGAACACTTTATGAATAAATTAGAGATAAATCAAGCTCTAAAACAACAAGCTCTAGTTTGTTTTATTCTTTTGATTGAAATTTTTGAAATAATTTGTATATAAAATTGTAAATTTCATTTATTTAGCCAAAATTGATAGAAAAATAAAAGTTTTAATAAATTGGCAATCAATTTTTGAAATAGAATTAATTTCTTTTTTTTTGGATTTGGATTTTCAAACTAAAGTCTAATTGGATTTTGTTGCTGAGTGTGTCCAACAAGATTAAACAATAATCGTGTTGTTTTAGTTTCGTGGATTAGTTTGGTTACCAATTCATAAATGATAAAATAATGTTGAAACAATAAAATTGATCGGACTAAAACGATGGTAACGTTTTAACAACGTTAATTGAGCTATTAGAATGACAAATTGACAGATTATCGAAATTTCTGAGAGTTTCAGGTATTTAAAAGTTTTGAGAAAAGAAAATCAAACTAGGAAAACAAAAGTCTTAAACTTTTAACGTTTTTGTCGACGCTGCAGTTCCAATTGACCTCGATGTTTTGAAGTAAGAAAAAAAAATTTCTTGAACTTGATTTCGAATAAATTGAAACGCATCGATTTGTTTTGCATATCGTATCGAATTCATAGACAGAAAGAAAGAGAGTCAAATCAAATTTGATCCGATAATTTCAAATTATTATTATTTTGTTACAACCTCAAACAACAACAGCAGAAAAAAACAAGCTAACAGCTTTTTTTCTCGTTTCTAGTTAGACAAAAAAAAATTGATTTAGAGAAGTTTCAAAAAATGACAATCAGTGAAAATCGAAAATTTGAAGAAAAGTTCGATTTTTTTTTTAAATTTTAAAAAATCGATTTTCAATGATTCTGTGTAAAGTTAAGTGATCCTATAGGAAACAATCAGCTTTAAAAAAAATCGTTCAAGTTCAATCACCTTGATTGTAATTTTTGATTAAAAAAATTTAATTAGAATTTCATGTATCGATAATATTGAATTCATTTGTAATTAATAATTTATCAAATTTTTTTCAAATAATTACAAAAAAAGTAGTAGCTGCCTTTGTTTTGTCAAAGAGATATTGAAAATAGCAGTACTTAATAGAAAAAAAAACCAAAACCAGTATTTATATCTATCGAAAATGAGTGATAACTCTTCAAATCTTGCTCAAAATGAAAACCAAAAAGTTTGAAAACAAGCTCGATCGATCAATGATAGTTTTTCTAGTTTTTTGTTTGGTTATTAATGTTGAAGGGAACAATGTCACCTACCCGGGTATCGGAACATTTACCGATGAAGATTTCAAGGATCCAATATATCGACCAATAGTTCTTCTACCAAACAGTCCAGAAGAGATTGATCCAACATTTTCGTTGTACACAAATTTGAACATTGAAATTCCAGATAATTTAACCTACAATGATTTGGAGAAAATGAGAAAATCGAATTTTGATAGTGGCCATCAAACCAAAATCATTCTACACGGTTTCATCGATAATACCAGCATTGGGAAATGGATGGAAGAAATGAAGAATAATTGGTTGGAAGCAATGAACTGCAACGTTGTGATCGTCGATTGGAGAGATGGGAATTTTTTCCCGTATCTCAAAGCTGTTGCCAACACTCGTGTTCTAGGACCAATGGTTGGAATTTTTATTGAAAATCTTTGCCAAGTTTTTGGTGTTTCAGTGGAATCGTTTCATATAATTGGCCATTCGTTGGGATCGCATATTGCCGGGTATACGGGAAAATTTTTGAATGGTAAATTAGGTCATATCACGGCACTTGACCCTGCCGGGCTATTGTTCGAAGGACTCAACAACACCGAAGCTGGATTATGGCATACGGATGCCAGATTTGTGGAAGCTATCCATACTGATGCTGCCAAGACAATGACAATAGGCTTGGGCATGTGGGAAACATGCGCTCATTTCGATGTTTATCTGAACGGAGGCAGTGTCCAGCCAGGATGCAACCGGGAACGAGTGACATCGATTCTAGTTGAAGGAATCTTAGAAGGGTGAATGAAGATTTAATTTAGAAATTTTTTTTTTTTTAAACAAAATCTTTCAGAGGCCGTAAGCTGTTTGCTTGTGATCATCAAAGAGCCATCGATTATTACACTGAAATCATTGTCGAAAGTCAATATTTTCCTCTGTCTTTTGTATGCGAAAGTTATGATTCATATTTAAAAGGCGATTGCACCGAATGTGGATCTGATCAAACTCTTTGCTTAACTTTGAGTCCAACTGTTGAAATCAAGGATTTAACTTTGATACAAGGAAGAAGATTTTTCTTGAACACTGATGAGAGGACACCATTTTTCAGTAAATAACCGGGTTTGTTTTTTTTTTTTTAATTTTCTTAAAAATTTCTCAACTTGTAGAACCACAATACTTGGTTCAACTTAATTTGATAAAAAATGATACCACCGAAGAGGTGATTGGAAAAATTCGATTATCGCTAATCGAAAACGATGATATCAAATATGACATCGATTCAACAAAGAGTAAGCGTTTTTTCTCTAAACCTTTGCTTTAATTTTTTTTAACTAGTTCAGAGACATTTTATCATAATCAAACCTATCGCCGAGTGTGTACGATGAACATCGATCTGTTCAAAGTTCGAAAACTCGAATTTCAATGGTCGTATGGTATGATAGGAGATTTGATTAGCACCTATTCGTTGCATGTCGAAAGTGTTCAATTCACCAAACTACCAACGGACAGTGCCAATGCTATCCAACATAAATTTGAACCATTGAATGAATCGAATCGAATTGAAAACTCATTGATCGAAGTATTTGTACCAGTCGAAAAAGGTGATCAAGTGAAAAGAATGAGGGAATTGCCAATAGTAAAAAGCGAGCTGTAAATTATTTTTTATATTTTGTAAAAAATCAACTAAATTAGTTGATTTTTTAACTTGTAAAATTTTTTTATTTCCTGTAAAATTTTTTAAAGATTTCAATATAATAATCATCGAATTGGATAGCTAGGATTTCCTTTTTAAGGTCATGACTTTGAAAACGGAAATTTCATTTTGTTTCAAAAATTCACTTTAAAACCAGATTAATCACTTTATAACGAAACACGAGATGAGATAATCAATTTCGAAAATCGATTTCATTGTTTTCATTTTAGAAAAGAAAACATTACCCGGATAACATGGCATCTCCTCAATTATTATTAATTTCTTAACATTTTTTTTGTTCTCTGTTTCAGAGAAAAAAATGATGAGAAGAATGATGAGAAAAAAATAATTTAAAAAAAACTGACGACTAAAACTAAAGCATCTTTTAATTGAATTATTGATGTTCAAATAGAAGAACAACAACGAACGATGAAAAAAAAAAAATAAAATAAACGGTTCTTCAAGGGAAACAAAAAACGACGACAAAGAAAATTCGCAAATTGAAAAATACTGAAAGAGAGAAACACCGTGAAACAGAAAGTGTAAGATGTAAGATGGACAATCAAGAGAAGAAGAAAAATTCGAAAACGATGATAATGATGATGAAGAAGAAGATGATGATGGAGAAAAGAGTTTCCTCTTTTCACAAATTTTTGTTCATTTCATTTTTTTTTGTTGTTGTTGTCCGTTTGTGGTCAATAAAAAGACTTGGACATAAGTGAATTGTTAATCATTACCAAACGCTTCCAATGGTATCATCATAGTATCCATAGCCAAACCTATCTCTCTCTGTGTTGTTTCTTTTAACAAAGTTAGTTTTTGTTTGAAAATTTTATTTTGTATTATTTTGCATTAAACCAACTGGTCCGGTCAACTGGTCAAACATCAAACACACCCAAGTCAATCAAACAATGTTGAAGAAAATTTTTTTGTTGAAACTCTTGCTGACAGCATTTTGGTTATTCTCGGAAGTGAGAGCACAGCTTTACAGTTCACATCAGAAGATGATTCCTCATCATATGGCCTATCCTAAAAAGATTTATTCGAAGCATTCGGTTCCGGTGCATTATAAACCGATTATCAAAACGGTTGGTGTTTTTAAAAATTTTAAAAAACATTTGCTCATTTTTTATTGATGAATTTTTATGAATTATAAGGTAAAAGTACCGGTTAAGATTCCTGTTCAAGTTCCCATAAAAGTTGCCTATCCAGTCAAAGTTCCATACATAGTGAAAGTACTACTGTTTGACAAATGTTCGAATACAAGAAGATAAAAAACATTTTTTTTTTCTTTCTAGGTACCTTACCCAGTGAAAATCCCGGTTTACGTGAATCCTAAAGAAACGTATGACCATGGAAAGCATGAGATGATGTATCCTAAAGCCGAACCAATTCCTTATGTCAAACCGGATTCCTACTATCCAAAACCAGAACCAACTTCGGGATACGATAAGTCGGATATTTTAAACAAAAAACTTAAAACATATTCCGCTTACGGAAGCGATGGATACATCACTGGACAATATGAAGCTCCAAGCAAATATAAACCGGAACCATATCCTGAACCCGAACCATTGATTGTTAAAAGTCATTCTTATCATGAGAAACCAGAGGTTTATGAAAAACATAGCTACAAAAATGAACACCAAGAGCATGAGGTTGTCGAGCTGCACAGTGCTCACGATGCTCATTATAGTCCGGACTCGTACAGTCATGGTAAACCAGCTTATCCAGAAACTATCAAATACGAGATTGTCAATCTAAAACCTGAGGCTGGAGTTTCACCCGAATATAGCAAACCAGAACCCTATTATTTACCGGAGAAAATTCACACCGCCACTGCTGCTGAAATGGAATACGAATCTTCTAAAACCAAATCAACCATGTTGGATGAGAAAAGTTTGATCTATCAACAACCTGGTTCACCAGTTCAGAGATCGATCGATTATAGGCCTGAGGAATATGTCAAAAGCAGTTTATATAAACCCGTTGAGCATAGTCCCTATAGTGAAATGTAAGTTTAATTGTAAAGTTTTTTTCATTTAAAAAAAAAATAATTTTTTCTTTAGTTATCAGAAGAAATGAAACTCTGGTCGATGGCAGTCTAAATTACGAGCAACATCAACAAGTCTTCCTGATTCAATAATCCGAATTTGATTGTTTTGGTTAGAAAAATTTATTTATTATACAAAACTAAATAAAGCGATAAATCTTTTAAATTGAATTTGAATTTAATATTGTTCTAAAAATTTTCTTAAAAAAATTTATAAAACTAAGAAATCATTCTCAGCAAGTGAGAGTTGATTTTGGTTGGTAAATAAATAAAATAACTATGGGACTGATAAAAATTAAAAAACCCGAAGCGATTGCTTTTGACCTATCGGGCACAGCGACAAAATCTCATTTCATTCAATCGATTTTGTTGCCCTATGCTAAAGCCAACGTAAAACGTTACTGTGAGATGAATTGGAACAATCCGGTTTTTCAACGAGATTTGGAACGGTTGAGAGAACACTCGAAACAGGATAATGGACCACCGATCAAAGAAAACGATGCTCCCACTGAAGTGATCCAAAAATCCATTTGTGATTATATAAATGCAGCGATCGATGATCTCCGAGATAATGATGGAGTTAAAATATTTGAGTAATTGCTTTTAAAAAATTTAGCTTGAATTTTCGCTTGAAATTAAACTTTTTTTCTCCTTCTAGATTACACATGTGGTTTGACGGGTACAATCGGAATTTGATTGAAACTCCAGTCTATTCTGATGTGGCGATTCAAATCAAACATTGGCGTATAAATCAAAATGTCAAACTTTATGTGCTGAGCAATGGATGGACTGAAGCCTGTAAACGTTTCATGTCCAAAACAAATCACGGTGATTTGAATTTGCTTGTTGAAGATCATTTTGATACTAAAAAACTGGGACCATTAAACCAACCAGAAACTTATAGAGAGTTGGTTCAAAAAATTCAAATAACATCGGATAGAGTTTTATTTTTGACAAAATCAGCCGAAGAAGGTCAAGCCGCCAGAGCGGCTGGTATCAATGCTATTCTAGTGCTGACTCATCGTCGTAACATTGCCAAATTGACAAATGAAGAACGTTCAATGCCTTTCATTAGGACATTTAATGAATTGTCATTTTTCAATGAGGCTCGAACCAATGCAGTTTCAAGCTCTGGCATGCAACAATCAAGAAAACCCTCTTCAGCTGATTCAAATTCAGCAATATCTTCGTTAGCGAATAAAGCTTCCAGCAATAGTAAAATGTCACCGGCAACAAGTTTATATAATTCTAAAAATTCGGCCGTTCCGATTTCAAAAAACTCATCATTTAAAGGATCATCAGTAGCTGGATCATCAGCAGCTGGATCATCAGCAGCCGGATCATCAGTAGCTGGATCATCAACAGGCAAATCATCTACAGCGGGATCATCATCAGCAGGCGGATCATCAGCAAGTGAATCGTCAGCAGCGGGATCATCATCAGCAGGTTCATCATCCGCTGGATCATCATTAGCTGGATCTTCAACAACATCACAAAGCAAGTATCCAAGAAGCACCTCCAAGGCATCTCAATTATCGGGTAATAGTAAATATTCATCAAACACTACAAGCGGAAACTCCAGTTCAAATTTTTCATCATCAAATGCTCAAACAAAACATTCAACAAAAAACATCATTTAATAGTTCAGCTGCATCGTCTTCGAAAGCATCTTCTGCTTCAAGTGCAGCTTCAAGTTCTTCTTCTTCTTCAGCCACATCTTCTAGTGGCGCTTCATCATCTTCGGCTTCTTCATCATCGGGTTCATCTTCGGTGGCATCATCTTCCAATGGCAGTCAAAACAGCAGCAATAATTCATCGAATGTTAGCTCATTACAAAATACAAAATATTCTAAAAAAGTAGAAATAATTAAATTATATTATTTTAAAAACATTAAAACATTAATTACACGTTTGAACCACAAGTCATTTCAAGTAATTTCAAATAATTAACCATTAAATAAAACTTAATTAATCACTGATTCAATCGATTTAACATTGTTTATGATGGATCGTCTATGATAAAAACTTGAATGGTGATTAATAGAGTTTGTGTGTGTGTGAGAGAGTGTGTTGAAATGATTAATCAAAACTGAACGTTTATACAGGTTTTTTATCGAATTGATACGAGCTAGATGTTCATCTTGTGTTCATCTTTCTCCCTGGGAAAAAGAATCAATGGTTCCAAGACCAGAATAGTTTTTGAGAATTTTTTGGATTAAAATTTAAAAAAATTTTTGTAGTGCACTTTCAATACTTTGATTTATCATTGAAAACATTTCAAGGTTTTTTCCTTGAAAAAAAATCTTCTTCTATTTTATTTAAAATCAATAAAATTAATAACTTGATTAAGTTTTTTTTTGTTTTGTTTGGCGTAAATTCAATCATAATCATTCATGATGACAAAACATAATTTTTTTTAAAATTGAATTTTTCTGAAGAAATTTTTTCTGAATAAAAAAAATTTATTTATTTGCATTTGTCTAAAATCATCATCATTTTTTTTATTGGTATTGCCTTTGAAATTTCTCAGAAATTCGAAAAAAGATGTTAGAGTTTTTCTCTGAACTAAGGTCAACTCTGTCCCGAAGCGGTTTGGTAAAAATTGATTTTACCGTTTTTCGTCTTCATTGGCTGGTGACCAGCACCATAATGATGACCTTATCTTCGTTTCTAGCTGCTAGACAGTACGGCAAGTGAAAGATTAATTGAAAAAGATTTGTAAAGGTTTGTAATGAATTTTCTTGAAAATAGTTGGTCAACCAATCGATTGTCTTGTTGAAAATCGAGCTGTTCCCATTTCAATGTTAAATACGTAATAATTTTTTGAATTTATTTATTGTGCAGCCTATATTTCTTTTTTCTGATAAATTTTCTCAGCTACTGTTGGATATCTCCAACCTTTCTAGTTCCTCAGGCCTTGAACCAAAAGATTGGAATTGATGTGCCCTCGCCAGGAATAGCAAACTCCTATTCACCTGAATCCTCAATCGGTGTGGATAGAGCTAAGGATCAGAAGAACCTACTATACTATGCCTACTATCAATGGGTTAGTTTTGCGCTTTTCATTCAAGCTATCGCCTTCTATTTGCCACATTACATGTGGAAAACAGCCGAAGGTGATTTGATGAGAACTTTGACCAAAGGCATGCCAAGAAATGAAAAAACCTTAAGTACTAGGCTCTAAAATGTTGTTGTTTTTTTAGATTTAAAAACTGTAGCAATCAGTAACGAAGAGAGAGGAATCAAGAAAAAAATTCTAGTCAATTATATGACACAACATTTCAATTTGTTTCACACCTATGCCTTTCGATACATTTTCTATGAGACCTTGTCGTTCATGAATTTGTTGTGTCAAATTTTTTTTATCAATTTTATGCTCAACGAACAGTTTCTGTGGTATGGCTTTGATGTGATGGCCAACATCGAATGGATTCGTCATTTTTTTGAAAACAATCTCGGCCTAGCCTACAATATTAGTAGTAGTAGTCAATCGATTACAAACATGTTTGCCCTGATATTTCCTCGAATGACCAAGTGTAAGTTCTATTTTTTTGGCCCATCAGGAGATGTCCAAAGTCAAGATGCCTTGTGCCTGCTACCATTGAATATATTCAACGAGAAAATCTTTCTGTTCTTGTGGTTTTGGTTTGCTTTGTTAACCATATTATCTTCGTTGGTTCTTTTCTCTCGAATCATCATGCTGTTGTTCGGCAGTTTTAGGCCAAGAATTTTAAAAGCTGCCTGTAGGCTATCAAAAATTGAACATTTAAAAATCATCTGTTACAAAGGAAATTTTGGAGATTTTTTCATTCTATACATGTTGAGCAAGAATCTTGATTCATTACTGTTGTACGATGTCGTTAGAGATATTGCCAAAACCATCATACGCCACGAGCAACACTTTCAATCTAATGATAATACAAGATTTAAGATACAATCCTCTGGCTTGATGCCGATCCACTACGATTCAATGGAAAATTTATCATCCAAATTGGTTGGCCGAAAGAAGCCTCGTCAAATGATTTGAATCCATTTTTTTAATAGTTTTTTTTTTTTTGATAATTTCAAATACACCACTTTAACCTCCTGAAAATCGTGTAGAAATCACAAAATTAATGTAAAATTTTCTCAACACTCGAAAAAAAAACTTCAGCTAAATTTGTAGAAAAAACAATTGATCAAGCTCTCCAACTCTTCAGTAGCTAGAGATGAAAGCCGAAACGAAGCGTTCAAAATTCTGAGAAAAAAATATGCTGATTATTTTTTTCTACCCGAAAATTTGCTACCCGATTTTTTCTTAGTTTCTGACATTTTCGAAATTTGTGTTTTGTTCTCCAGAATAGACTAAATTTGACTTTCTTTGACAAATATCACACATTCAAAAATATAAACCACAAAGACAATACACACAGTACAGTGACTTGATTGTTCAACACAAAGATTCCATCATTGTTTGTTCGAAATTTTTTTCCTCCAAATTTGCTGGCAATGAGTGTAAATGTTTTTTTCCATAAGAAACTTAACTTAAAACTAGCTTTAATTTTTAAATTCTGGCGAATGATTAATTCTTGAATGAACACCAATGTTATGTAATTGAGAAGAACGGGGGAGTTTAGTTTTCTCAATAAACCGGGATACAAGACAGAATGCAGCAAATAATGACAGCTAGAATCATGAGGAGAAAATTTTAGTTAGTCAGCTAACTGACGGTTATGGCTTGAAAATGTTTGTTGTCCGTATCATCATCATCATCAACTTAATTCAATTCATCGGTTTTCGTTGTTGTTTAGGTTCGGGTTTTCGGTTATTATTATGATTGTGGTGGTGGTGGTGGCGGTTGTTTAGTGCTTTTTTCTCGTTTTATAATATCGTTTCTCAGGAATAGAGTTTTCAATTTTTTCTTTTACTTCCTTAGTTTTTCTTCGTATTCTTGTTTGCTTGCTCGGTTGGTTGATGGTTTTCAACGCTACATTTATTTACCACCACCAGAAACAGCAGCATTCTGCGTTTCAACCATTCACTAAACCAGCCATCAAAAGACAACTCAAAAGACTAACGCTTCAAGTTTTCCTCCAAAAAACTGTTATTAGTAGAACCAGAGATAGAATAAGATGATGATGATCTTCAAGCCAGAATCTTCTTTCTTTTGGTTGTAAAATTAAATTTTTATTCCTTGATGAATGCAGCTCAAGACTCGAAACTTTAAATGGAAGAATCCACCACACAGCAAAATCTATATTCGATGTTTCTATCCAGAATAGAAGGGAAAAATCAAAAATAGCAGCACCCCACAACAACAAAAACACTTAACACCAATTTTTTTTTTGAAAAGAGAAAAGGTTTTGAACCGTAGTGGTCGGTTGAATGAATTCGCTCAACTGTTGAATCCTCTCAACTGGTGGAACCTGAATAAATAAAATGTGAATGTTACACAAAAAAAAAAAAGTCAAACAAGTTCAACAATTTTTGTTGTTGAGAATATGCCGGTTTTGAATGGGCAAAACTCAAACAAAACTCTGGTTTGAATAAAACAAAATGATGATCAAACGTTTTTTATGGCCTAGCTGCCATAGATAAAAATCCCTTTTTCAAACTTATTTATACTGCTCATTCACACTCAACTATTATTTTTTCTAGCAATCAATTTAAATTCTGAACGAAAAAAAACTGTTGAACATGGTCGCCGTCTTTTTTCGTCGTCGTCGTCTGTTTCACCAGGCCAAAAATTTACAAACATTCGAGTTTGATATTGAAATGAAATGCGTACCACATCACTTGGTTGATTGATTTAAGTGTTTGTGTTGTTGTTTAGTTTTCCCGTTTTGCCGTATTATTATCATAAACACACACACACAAACACACCAAATTGAATGATTATCCGTTGATGGAATGGAAGAACAAGAAGACGAACATACATTACATGTTGAAAATTGAGTCATCATCACAAGAAAATCATCCGTCTTGTATTTAAAAAAAAAAGTATATGCAACGATAATTATTTCTAATTAGACTGTACAGAAAAAAAAAATAAATTTAATAAACTGATTTCTTCAAATAACTTCTTCTTCTTCTCTCTGGCTGCCATTCAAATTGTTTGAAAAAATTTAAAATTTGCTTCTAATCAGCTTGCTCAAATCACAGAATCATAGTGTTCATCATCTGTCTGTGTGTGTGTGTGTGTGTGTTTTAAATTAAGCTTTCAATGATGTTTTTTCTAGTGATGAGAAATCAGCCTGTTTCAATTAACATAAAGGATTGTGTTACATGACGATTGTTGTGTTTAATTAAAGTTCAACCGGAATTTTAAATGAGAATTTTTCTAGAGAAAAAAATTTCCTTTGAATCATTATCACTATTTTCCGATCAAACTATAAAAAAAAAATTTTCTATTCTCAAAGAATTGTTCCAACGTGTGTGGCGACAGAACATTGAATGTTAAGAATGTGAACCTAGCGAAGAAAAAAAAAACAATTGTTTGACAATTTTCATTCTTTTTTTTATCTATCATTATCATCATCATCATTACAATCACCATTGTAACTATTGCTGCCATAACATTCAATTAAAAGTGATAACAGAGTGGAAAACAAAGCTTAAAAAAACTTCAAATCTTTAAAAAAAAAAAATACAACATACACCAAAGAATGAGAGTAATGTCATAACAAACAACAGACAAAGTGATTCAATGATGATTAATCATTTCAATCATCGATTCTTGTTTGAGAATTTCATTTTTTTTTTCTCTATCATATGAAAATTTGAATTAAATCAAACCACCATCTACCACCAAGAAGATTGCAAGATTTGGTTTTGTTGATATTCGAAAATATCAAAGCATTTGGTTTGATGATATATATAAATCTTCTCAAGAATAAATCTAATCCACTATTGACTCCAACCGAGTTTAGTTTGAATTTTGATTTCAGAAAAAAAAAAAAAAATTACTTTTCTCTTTCTTTTGTTTATCATCTTACACTGCCACCAATCAGAAAATCCAATCATCACTTCGCTTTTCAAATAAAATATTTCTTAAATTGGTTTTATTGAAATTTTTTCAGTGAATTTCCTTTTTTGAATATTGTTGCGAAAAATTTGAACAGAAAAATTCTATTGAAACGATTTGGTATTTAGAATTTTTTTTGAAGAGACACTGAGAAAAAAAAGTCACTGAATGTGAACAATCATAGAATGATATTGACTGAAGAAGAAGAAGAAAACTGAAGAAACCAACCAACCAACCAACCAAAGAAAAAACAATAAGAGTCTTTGTTTCAATCAAACATTTCAAATTATTCCCGTTTCACTTTAAACCAAACAACACATGACTTGAATCATTTGAACTTTTCATTTTAATGTGAAACACACACGTAAACCCGTCGTTCATTCAAAAGCTCAGAGATTTACCAAGAAAAAAAAATCATAAACTACCAGTGATGATGAACGGATGATATTTTATCATCAAGTTGACTTTATGGAATTTTTATAAAGGTGTCTTAAATAAAAAAAAAAATATAAAAATTCTGTTTGCTCTTGAAATGCTCAAATTTTTATTGTGTTTCATTATCATTGTGTTCCGACATTTGGTGTTTTAACCAACCCCTTCTCACCAACAGTGTACAACACAATGTGTGCAATTTCACTGATTGAATCTCATAATTCACGACTATAATATATCCCGCTCAGTGTGTCATTTCACCACCATCTTCTTCTTAATTTTCTTTTTTTTTCAAAAGTTTTTAAAAATTCTTTTTTACATCATGATGAATCTGAGAAGGAGAAAACCAACGAGAAAGACGTTTCATTTCAAAATAATCGTTTCATTAAAATAATTTAAGATTTGAAATATACAAAATACTTTGTATTCTCCACTTTTTACCAAATAATCTCTGTTTTGATAATTATTGGCTTTTGCATCAGAAATTTGAAAGAAATAATAATATAATGTTTGATATTTTTCGTAGTTTGAAAACGCTGCTCAAAACAAGCCGCATTCAGATTGACAACAACATATTCAAACTACATTACTCTATCACGGTGATCATTTTACTAGCGTTTTGTATAATCATCACCACTAAACAATATGTTGGTGAACCAATCGATTGTGTGAGAAGTGATTCTGTTCCACAATCAGTGATCAATACCTATTGCTGGTAAATATTTAAATCGAATCTGAAGAGAAAAACTTGCATTATTTTGATTTTTTTTTTCAAACAGGATCCATACAACCTATACGCTACCGAAAAGTTATCAGAAAAAAGTCGGCATTGAAGTTCCCTATCCGGGTGTTGATTTTGAATCCAATTCCGCCGAGTTTCGATACCATCGTTACTATCAATGGGTGAGTTTTGTTCTGTTCTTCCAATCAACTTTGTTCTACATTCCTCGATGGCTTTGGAAAATGTGGGAAGGTGGAAAGATGCAATCGCTATCAATATTGGATGTGGCTCTCTGTTCGGAGCATGAAAAGATGCAGAAAAAACGATTGCTTGTCGATTATCTTTATAGTAGTCGTGGTCATCATAATTGGTATGCTGGCCGATATTTTTTCTGTGAGCTTCTATCATTGGCGAATGTGGTTTTTCAAATGTATTCGTTGGATAAATTTTTTGATGGAGAATTCATCACCTATGGCTTGCAAGTGATTGAATTCTCACAAATGGACCAAGGTAGGTTTATTTCAAAAGAACGATTTTTTTCGAGAATAAATTGTTTTAGAGCGTCACGATACAACGAAAAGAAATACATCTATTTTTAGAGTTTTTTTTTATATATAACAATGATATAGAACATAATGCGTTAATTTATTGAAACAAAAAAGATAGCGTTAAATTGAAAAACACAGAGAGCAAGAGAAATTTAACACAAAAAAAAAATAATCAAACATTATGCGTTCATTTTATTATTTTGGCAATTGGTTTCAGTATGTCAAATAGGGAAAAATCATTCACTTCATAGATGCTTGTTATTTCATAGGCTGTTTAAGAAAAAGTTTTCTTCAAAAAAAAAAAATTTGATTTGATGGTTCATCAAACTTCAAACAACCAGAAAAAATTTTCGAATCTCAACGAAAAACTCTTCAGATTTCTAAAGGAAAAATTCCGAAGAATTCAGAATTCACTTTTTTCAGACTGAAAAACGATCATTTTTAGAGAATTTTTAAAATAACTTTTTTTTCATGATACGAAAAAAAAAATGAACTCATTAGTTTTTGAATGAAAAATCAAGAAAAACGAACGCTTTCTTCTATCAAATCACAAGATCATGATTGACAAACTCAGCGAGTTCAACAGTTGTTAAGTGTCAAAACGAGAACCATCAACCATCAGCTCTAAGTTTGAGTTTGATGAGCTCAAAAAACTTGAGCAGGAATATCATTAATAACTTGAACTACTTTTTTTTTGTCGTAGAAATCAACTATAAGTAAAACATTCATTTTTCATTAGGATTCATCTCATGATAATGATGATTGATTACTTGAATCCGAATCAGAGTGCAGAAAAACCATAATCCATATTGATTCAAGGCAAAAAAACCTTAGTTCTAATAAATTTTCAAATTCACCAATTCAATTTCGACAGAGTTCAATTCAATTTTGAAACATTGTCTATTTTTAGTTTTTGTTTTCCATAATACAATGAGCTTCCACTTGATTCTCATTGATTGAAACATTTAACCACCAGTCCCATTGTTTTTTTAACAACTTTAACACTTTGAGATCGTACCAGGTTTTCTTTTGGTGTTGAACTTTCTCTCTCACTGTCAAAGGTCATTCTGGTTTTGGCATTTCCCACAGAAATCAGAGAGAGAGAGAGAGAGAGAGAATCAATAAGAAACATTGTTGTTGTTTTTATCCTTGATAAACATCTATTGAATATAGTTTATATAATAGGGAAGTTCATGACAACAAGTTTGATTGGTAAGTTAGTTAAACATTAAGTTTGAGAAACATTATAAACAAACATTATAAAAAAAAAAATCCATCGACTTCATCAATTTAATGAGGAACAGTGGAAACAAAAAACCTAGCTTGAATTGAATATTTTTTTGCGCGGGTATTAGTCTAATCTAAAAATAAGAATCTCTACTTAATGGCAAGAATGGTGGAGAATAATTCAAATTGAGTTGAAAAATGAGATCTTTCGAAGAACTTTTCTTCTTTTCTTCTTCAATACACAGAGTTCTATTCAGTTTTTAATGGTTCTGTTTTTAATTCTCTTGTTTTTTTTTTGATTAAAATTTCTGAAAAATATTCTAAAAATAATTTTTCTCTTTTCTCGGTTCCTTTCATCAGAAGAACGAATCGATCCAATGATTCGGATATTTCCCCGAGTGACCAAATGCCGTTTCTTCAAATACGGCCCATCGGCAAACATCGAAACAATCGATGCTCTTTGTTTGCTTCCTTTGAACATAGTCAACGAGAAAATCTACATTTTCTTATGGTTTTGGTTTATAATCTTGGCAGCTCTAACTGGAGCTTTGGTTGTTTTTCGATTGATAGTGATCGCTTGCCCGCCAGTTCGAGTCTACCTGCTAAGTCTACGTTTTAAGCTTGGCTCGCTAGATCATCTACACACAATAGTCCGGAGGATGTCGATTGGAGACTGGTTTTTAGGTAAATTTTTTTTTTTCTAAAATTCCCGACTTTGTCGGATATTTGGTTTTCCTTACGAAAAGCTTTTGAAATTTAGTTTTTTTTTCTAACGAAAGTTATCAATCACAGTTTTATTTATTTTTTAAAGAACAATAATGGGAAAAAACAATTAAACCGAATTTCAGAGAAACATCTTTGTTCTTTGAAGAAAAATAAAAAATAAATCTTTGTTCTAAAAGAAATAATAAATGAATAAACCAATTCTTTGTTTTTTTTTTCTTCTACCAACAGTTTATATGCTGGGCCAGAACATTGACAGCGTCGTCTATCAAGAGTTGATTCAAGAATTGGCAACCAAAACCGATTCCGATGCGAAGAAGGACATCATTTGAGAATCATCATCTTGAACAATCGATGATGAATAATGAAATAAAAAAATGTTTACAATTCAATTCTCAGATCCCTACGAATGCTTTGTCATTTTTGTTTTCCATTGTTAATTTTCTTTCGTTAATGTAAATAGTTTTGTTTTTAAACTTGATGCACAAAAACTTTTGAACAAGCTCGCTTGCCTGTTTGCTTGTTCTGGTTGGTAAAACCTCGAGGAAGGATTCTTTTATTTTTCCATCCCAAATCTATTCTAGTCATAACGAGTTCACACAGAATCACGCACATAGACACACAATGCGAATAGTTTTTAATTGAACCTAGAACATGTATTAAACCAACTTCATCCCAGTTTTTATTGAAATTATTAGTGGAATTAAAAATTTTTTTTATTTAAAAACGAACGCCGAGTAGGTATTGACAAGAGGCTTGTCGATTGTAAATAAATTTTTGTATTTTTTTTTTTTTTTTGTTTATATTTGAAAAATTTTGACAGCTTTAAGCTGAATTTATATTGCCTACATTATATTCGATTTGGTTTTGTTTTCGAATCGGCGTTTTTAATTTTTTTTTTTTGAAAAACAAACTCTCGATTGTGTTCAAATTTTTTTTTTGGTTGTTATAACATATTTATAATTTATATTGTATATTCAAATGTCTATCATGTATTTATTATAATCATTCAAATTAAAAACGAAATTTTTTTTTCTTTCTAGAAATTTTTGCTCAACACCAGCGTGTTGAATTGTTTCACTTTGATCAAAGCCTATTCCAGAATATTATTCAATAGGAAATTGAAGCCAACCCATGATTGTTCTACTTGGCTTTATTTTCTGGGCTGAGAACTAAAATTTCGAGTTAAGCCAAGTGTTTTTCTAGAATAGGTCATGACCGCAAATGAATTTATGAGAAAGAAAATTACTTGAAGCAACATTTAAAAAAAAATTTAAAAAAGTTAATGAATAAAAGTTGACTTCAATTAAATTTTTGAAAATCAATATATTTTTGGCTTAAAAAAAATGAAACACGTTTTTGAAATGGATTCATTCAAAATTTCATTAAAGACAAATGATAAAGATTTTATCTTCTTTAAGAAATTGAGATTGATTGATTTGAGCAAGAGGAAAAATTAATAACAATCAATGAAAGTAATAACTTAATATTGTGCTTTCAGCAAAACTGAACCCAAAAAACAACAAGAAATTATTGATGATCATTACTTGGCAAAAAAAAAATTGAAGAAACATTTTTTGAAATTATTAATAATGCGAATTATATCTTTTGATCATTGCTTTATCTTTCTCTGTGATTTTTTTTTGTTTCAAATAAATAACTTTTTTCGATTCCTGCTGACTCAAATAAAAAAATATTTTTATTACAAATCGAACAAACGATTAATTTATATTTATTATCAAATAAACCAAAAACAAAAACTTTCATTAATTTTGATTTTGAAAAAAAAATTAATAAACGTTTTATTATAAATTTATTATATTGATTATATAACTATCATACCCATATTTTTTTAGAAAAGGTTTTAGGGATAACTAGAGAGAAAATTTTTTGAATTGTAAAAAAAAATTATCAAAACTTTCATGAATATCGAGATTTAATAAAATAAAATTGAAATCGCAATCAACCTGTTAACTAGAATTAAATTTTAAAAAATTTAAAATATTGAGAAAGTCCCGGATTCTCGAATCTAGATTTCTAAGTAAAAATTAAAGGTTTTGCGTTAGAAAAAAAAACGGAAAAGAGATAATCCTCGAGAAAAGATTATTTAACAAAAATAAAAATGAAGAATAATGACCAGTTTTTGTTTGAATAAAAATTTATGAAATAATAAATGAAATCCAAATCAAATTTAGGCAAACAGACAGAGAACAAAAAACTTATAAAAAGCTTTGTTTGAAAATTTTATCCTAGATAGTCGAGATTGAAAACTTTGAATTGAGATTTCCATCTTTTTCCTATCATTTCTAGAAACTAAAAAAAATCATCAAACACTAAAAATGGCTTCTCGAGCTTTGATGACAATTCTTTTGATTACAATCGTGTACAATGTGGTCAACGCATTTCCAAGTGAGTATCGAATTATTCATTGAAAAAATAACCCCTAGAAAAACATGAAATAAAATAAGCTGAAAACATCGAAACTAATCTAGATCAATCATCATTGTCATCGAAAGCCGAAAGCGATTCAGCACTGTTCAATGATTTAAGTTTTGCAAAAAGAGGAGTACGATTTCTTAAAAATTTATGTTGAAACTGAATTTACAAACTGTTTTTTTTTCTTTAAATTTTCATTCAAGATAAACCTAGTAAGTTTGATTTTATTTGGATTAACATGAAATAACTGTCTTTTCTCCCAGGGAAGGAAGGTATTGAATTATTAAATAATTTTTTTCAAATTCATCATTTAATTATTTGAACTCTAACAACCATCGGAATGTGATTAACCAATAATTCTTATTTAGATGGTAAATGAAAAAAACAATGTTGAAAAAAAGATTAATTTTTAAATCTCTAGATGTGTCAGGTAATTAAAGAGAAAAAAGATTTAATTAATTCCATTTCTAAAATTCAATTATTTGATTGATTCGATCGTTTCAAACGTAATTCAATTAGATTGATAACAGGGTAAGAATATTTCCACAATGATTTTAAAATTTTAAACTAACCTCTTTTTTGAAAAATCGTTTTCAGAATTGCCGTTCAGTAAGTTCTTTGATTTTTTTTTGTTTGAAAATAATGTCAAAATTCGGATTATTTTTCTTCTCAGTTTAGTGAAAGCAAGCGAGTCAGCTCACAACCTCGAATAAATAACAATCTTCTCTATGATTTAATGAGAGTAATTTTTTGAAAGAATTTTAAAACAATTCATTAATCAATAACTCGTTTTCTCAAATAGAATCCAGATTTCTTAAGCTCATATTTGATGGCATTACAAGATAAACAAATTGATTAACTTATCATTTCGATACCAACACTGAAGTATAACCAAAATCAATCGATAAAACAACTGTTGTTTTAAAAAAAATCAAGAATTCAAATCATAAAATGACCACAAATTTAATAAAAACAATCAGCTTGATTTTCTTATTTTTTGAAATTGATAGATTTAGTTCGGAAAAAATTACTTTTGGAAGAATAGAAAACATTATTTTTATTTCGAAAATATTAAAAAAAAAAATTCATTAAATTTATAAATAAAAAATTATTTATTTACCTTTTTTTGTAAATGATCTCTAATTTTCTTAGTTCACGAATTTCAATCCCAAAAATTTCTTTCTCTTTTTTTCTTAAAAACATACCATACGTCTTCTGTGAAGGTGAAGTTCAATATAATAAAAAAAAGTCACTTGATAAAATAATCAAATAATCAAAACAAATTGTGCAAGTACAAAATCAATAAGAAATTTTTCAATTTTTGAAGGTTTTAAAGGCTTTTTTCTTTATTAATTATATTTATTATACACTATGTCTAAGTCATACAATTCAAAATGTAAACTATACAACTACTCAATCAGAAGTTTTTCTTTTTTTGTCTTCATCTATAGTGAAAAAATTGATAACTTTTATTTTTTCCATTGAAATCTCTTCAATTTTTTTCAGTGAGTTTATATGTTGCTTTATTTTTTTGTTTCGAATAAAATTTCGATAATAATTATTTATCATTTACAAATTGAGTTTCATTATGTTTTCCAGTCTTTTAGTTGATGGTTATTTCATTCTCAAATTTTTTTTTGTTATCTTTTTGTTTGATACTAAAATTTGAAACACTTCAAAAATGTCACTCCACAGTTCTAATCAAGTTGCTCAACATGGAAACCAATGTTGTCGTCAAATTCATATGCCTCTTCTGACCGGTAGGGAAAAAAAAGTTTTTTTTCTTACATTTTCAAACTCATCATTTCAATATTTGAATAGATATGTATCAAATGACTATGGCCTATGCTTATTGGAAAAATGGCGCTTCCAATAAACGAGCCGTGTTTGATGTATTTTTCCGAAAAAATCCTTTTGGCGGAGAATTCACTGTTTTTGCAGGTCTCGAAGAATGTATAAACTTTTTGCAAGGTTTTTGTTACACTGATGATGGTAAAATGAATAAATTAAAATTATCTTATTTTAAATATTCGTTTTCTCTTCCATTCAGATATTGAGTTTTTCCGAAAATTATTGACAAATGATGTTGAAAATGAATTTTTTGAATATTTAAAAAATATCAATGCCAACAATATCGTTCTCTATTCGGTGCCAGAAGGTTCAGTAGTTTTTCCCAAAGAACCGTTGATGAGAATTGAAGGGCCTCTAGCTGTTTGCCAACTACTAGAAACAACTATTTTAAATTTAGTCAATTTTGCGTGTTTAGTTACGACAAATGCGGCTCGATATCGTATAGCCATCGATGATCGTCCCATAAAGCTGTTAGAGTTTGGTCTACGTCGAGCTCAAGGTCCAGATGGAGGTTTATCTGGTAATTATCGCTTTGAACTTATCAAAAAATTGAATGTTTTATAATTTTCAAGCCTCCAAATATAGTTACGTAGGTGGCTTTGATGGTACTAGCAACTTGTTAGCAGGTCGATTGTACAAGATTCCAGTAAGTGGTACCCACGCACATTCATTCATCATGTCTCATGCCACATTACCAAGTTCTCCCGTAATCGTAAGAACGTAAAGCAAGTTTTAATTTGTTTTTAATTTGGAACATTTAAAAAAAAGTATTTGAAATCAAAAACAAGCAATCAGATAGAAAACTTTTATGAAGTTTGTATGCAATTTAAAGAAGAAATTTCAAATCTTCTTGGTGTTTTATCTTCAGAATCAAGCAAAATTGAATTCGTATGTTAGCTTATTGAAAATTGAATTTTCTAATTTATGTTTTTTTTCTTCAGACAGCTTTTATATCTTTTGCAATAGCGTTTCCTAATTCTTTTATGGCATTGGTCGATACTTACGATGTTATCAAGTAATGTTTGGTTCTTTAAAACTTTCTAAGTAAATATTTTCTTTCAATTTAGATCGGGAATTTTGAATTTTTGTGCCGTCACCATGGCTCTAAACAAATTTGGATATCGAGCTATTGGAGTTCGTATTGATAGTGGTGATTTAGCTTATCAGTCTAAAATGGCTTATGAATGTTTCTGTAAAGTTGGAAAACATTATAAATTAGATTGGTTTCCTTCTTTATCTATCATAGCAAGTAATGATATAAACGAAGAAACAATATTCTCATTGAACGAACAGAAACACAAAATTACTGCTTTTGGTGTTGGCACCCATCTAGTCACCTGTCAGCGTCAGCCAGCATTAGGTTGTGTTTACAAAGTAATTAAAAAATTTTAAAATCTAAAATTGAATATTAAATTCTAAGAGTTGTGATTTAGCTTGTTGAAATCGAAGATGTGCCATGCATTAAAATTAGTTTGGATGTGGAGAAAGTCACTATACCATCTCGAAAAAATGTGTATCGCTTGTATGGACGCGATGGTTATGCCTTACTCGATCTTATGCTGACAAGCGAAGAAAAAGAACCAAAAATTGGAGAGAAAATACTTTGTCGTCATCCTTTTCAAGAATCTAAAAGATGTTTTGCTAGTCCTAGTCGAATCGAAAAACTTTTAGAAGTTCGATGGTCAAATGGAAAGGTTTGTGTTGATGTTTCAAAAATTTTCGTGCTAATTTTTTTTTCAATTCTATAAAAGATTGCCAAACCTCTTCCAGCCCTGGTAGAAATACGAGATCGAGTTCAGAAATCGCTTAGCTTACTAAGGCCTGACATTCGAAGGCTTTTGAATCCAACTCCTTACAAAGTTTCTGTTACTGAAAAACTTTATCAGTTTATGCACAAGTTATGGTTGGAAAACACTCCAGTCGGAGAGTTAAACTAATTCGATTTGTCCAACGTTTTTAAAATGATATTAGATCTTATTGGTTTTTATAGTTCTTTTTTATAGTTTTTATTTTATTTTTTATTTTTCTGTTAATTATTGAGAAGAAGTTTACAAGAAAAAAAAATTGAAAAAAAGTTTCTTGACAATGTTTATCAATTTAATAGGAAAAAACTTCTCGTGTTTGAAAATATTGTCATGTGACCAAAGAAAAAAAAAATTTTAATGTTTTTGTTTTTTAATAGTAAAATTTGTTAAAATGGTAATTTCCTTTAATGGTTCTTCAAATTTTTTAAAACAGATTTTATTTTCAAGTTTTCATTTTGGTCTTCACAAAGGCGAACTGTTACATTCTCTAGGAATATTTTTATTAAATCTTTTTCCAATCCAAAAAACACAAGCCTATTTTTTTCTTCATCCACTGGTGTTTCCAATGAAGAAGTTGTTCTAGTAAATGATGATACTCAAGGAATTCGCCGATTAATTTTGAATAATCCCACGAAAAGGTAAAGTTTTTCAATCATCTTCAATCAAAAGTTTTATTGGAGTTTGATTCCAATTATTTTTTTATTCTCTCTTGTTAATCTTCAAGTTACTGTGCTGTGCTTTGGAAATTGTGTTCTTTTTTGCTTTTTTAATGAAAAGATTCCACTTCAGTTTGGGAATTTTTTCCGTGGGTTTATACTGTTCCAAAATTCTGATATCAAACCCACAGATGTTTATATTAATTAATGACATTTACATATTGACTTTTTTTTCATTTCTTTTAGGCGAAAATTGGAGTTAATGTTTTTGCAGTAGAATGTGTGCCAAGATGTTAGGTGCTTAACAAAAATTAATGATCATATAAATCAATTTTATTTGCTTATTCAAGCAATTCTACTTTCATTTTTTTTTAGTCTGCTAATGAAGCATGAGACAAAGAGCGTTTGTGGTTTCAAAAACCAAAGTTCAATTCAATGATATAAGATGGGATGAATTAATACGGTCGTTGAAAATTTTTCCTCTGAAAAAACATAAGCTTTTGTATTGAAATAGAATTTCAAATTGAGAAATTCCTATTCTAGTCAAGTTAGTTTTCTCCTTAGTTAGCTTTACAATCAAAAAAGTAAATTATAGCTTGTATTTTTAAACCAGTAAAATATCATTGAATTGATAGAGGGAATCGATCTAGATTGCCAGAATTCGGAAACAGAGTTTTAAACTTTTTTTTGAATAAAGTCAATTCATTAAGACTCTCATAATTTTATTCTAATGAAGTTTTGTAAAAAACTTGAACGGAACACGCTTTTCTTTCTATCTAAAAAATCAATGAAACAATATCAATTTTTTTTCGCTTCATTCTTCAAATCATTGTAGAAGTTAATAAAAGAAAAAATCTATGACAACCTGAAACCAAGCATAATAGATACACACAGAGAGAATGGGATTCTATGAAGACCCAAACGGTCCATTGTTGAAATAATTTCAAAATAAAGTTATTAATGCCTAATCTTTTTATGGCTCCTTTAAAAACAAAGATTTTTGTTTTCCCAAAAATTTGAGTATATTCTGAGTTAATTTTTTTTATGGAACTTTTTTTAGTCCAACTCTTTGTGTTATAAAAAATTGGTAATTAATTTTGGAAAGTTCCAAGTTAATGAAATTGAGAAAAAATTGTTTGAAAGTTTCATGAACGAATCATAGAATCATCAAATCGATTTATAGTAAATGGAAAAATTATTGAAAGATTATTTGACTAGCAACATAAAATAATATTATTTTTCTAAATAATTATTGTTTTAAAATTAAGGCGTCAACCAGACAAAACTTCGGCAAAGATTTTAAGAAAATTGTTTTTTTTCCTAAATTTCTGGTTTTGATTGAAAATTTGATATATTCTGATTTATATTAGCTTCAAAACATTTTTGCCAGTTTTTTTCTGGTTGCTAGAGGCTGTTGAAAATTTTTGTTCCACATTTAAAAAGTTTTAGGTTTTGGAAAATTGAATTATAAAAATAAATTTATAGTTGTTTCTCGCATTAAAACTAAATTAAACTGGTATTTTGAAATTTGAGTTTGTTTTGCTCTATTTGTTTGGTCACATTTCATCTTTTATCGTGTCATTATAGAATTTTTTTCCTAGAAAAAAAACAACAATTTTAAAATTTGAAAGTTGATACGAGAGATAGCTCAAAGATTCGTCGCAGAAATTCTAATAAAATTTTATTTTGAAAAAATAAATAAATAATCAACAATGATGGAACTGTTTTTTTTTAGGTTTTTCGACATTGAAGCTTGTTTTCTCATTTGAAAATTCTACCTAATTTAAATTTTTAACGAAGTTTTCTTTTCAATTTATATTTTTTTTCTCTTTCAGATCACGCACACAAATTCAATCACTGAAAAGAAAAGTTAAAGTTGTTGAGAAGTTTTCTCAGAGCTGATGGCAAAACAACTAGATACTTGAATTTTTCTTCTCTCTTCTATTGAAAACATAGAAACCTAATTTATTTTTTTCACAGATCCCAGTATCCTAGCACTGTGAAAATTCCAGCATAAAATTTTTCGACGTTCTAAGTACTTAAAGAAGAAAAGAAGCTAGTTTTCTTTTCTGCTAATATTGCTCAGCAACAGGGTTTCTTCTCAAAAAAAAAAAAATTAGTTGTTGACAGAGCTAGGCTAAAACTTTGTTCAAAACTTGCTCAGTTTCAAATCGTTGTTTCTTTCTCTAAGATATTTTGGAAATCAAATTTCAAATTTTTTCGAAGAAAACGAATTTCAATTATTGTTGTTTTCTCTTTCTTCTTCCAGAAGGATCATCAAAGTTTATAGTTTTTTTCTCATTGGTTGTAAATTTTTTTTTTTCTACCAATGTATTCTGGTAGTTGAGAAGATTTTATTACAAACTGTTATATAACAAGTCGTTAGATGTAGACAATGAATAAAAATTCAATTTATTGAATTTTCTAAAATTCTTTATGTTTCACGTTTGTGATTCGATTAAGATTTTTTTTTAAGAGGTTGGTTATTTCATCGCCATTGTCTTTGAAATGACTTTTAGTAAAAAAAAACAATCGATAAAAAAGTTTAAAATTTTCGTTGTTTCACAAACTAAATGAATTTTCTTTCAATGCCGAATTGAGAAAACTGTTAACTGACTAAAAGTAGCTTCTGAAAGAGTTTTCGATTTTTAATGAAAAGTCATTCGATGCAGAAAAAATATTTAAATCTGTTTTTTTCCTCTCTTACTCGAACATCTAGATTCTAGATCTTTGTGAAATTGATTTTTTTTTTATTGATCTGAATTCTGAGAGAAAAAAAGTATCTTGCACCATCAATATACTATTCGAACATCAATTTACACAAAGCAGAAGGTCAGTGTTGAGTCGATTGAATGCATGTTCAATCTGCCTGTTACAGTTGTTTGAACAGAATATTTTTTGTCTTAGAGTATAAAATTTTGTTAGTTTGAAACAATTTTTCAGTTTGAAATAGTTTTTTAATGAAGCTTTTGAATTCAAACATTATGAATCGCATGAGAACAACATTCTTGAATTTCAATTCATCGATTTGAATTCAATTGATTCGATTTGTTTTTGGTGAAATAGTGGCAACAGTTTTTTTTTCTAAAATTTATTTTTTATCTTCTTTCCAGAAATGCTTTGAATCGAGAAATGATTTCTCAATTGAACCGACATTTCGATCCCGTCCAAAATGATTGTTTGGAAAACATTCGAGCCATTGTGTTTTCTGCCAATAGCGATACAGTTTTCTCATCCGGACATGATTTGAAAGAACTGGTAACATTTTTTTCAATATTATTCTCGTATAAAGCTCTTTGTAAAAATTGACTGAATAATGAAATTTTTAAATTTTTTTATTAGAAAAAATTTTTCTTTTAATACAGAATTGAATTTATTTTTTAAAAATTTCTCTCTTCACTGCTAGATTTTCATTTTATTTTTCCAAAGAGTAATCCAGTTTTTCTTTTCAAAATTTTATCCCAATAAATTTGGTGTAAAACATGGAGTTTTTATCTTTTTGAAATTATAGTAATAGATTATTATAATCCGATTAAATAATTTTTTGTGTGTGTTAACTTTCCTTCATTTTTTTCTGTTCGATCATAAACATTCAATTAGATTCGATCTCTAGTTGGTTTATATTTTCATTTCAATGAAAAGCTCTGATGATTTATTTTCGATCGATTTTTTGCAACTCAATGAAAAAAATTTTTTTTTCTATAGAATTGAGCCATTGAACTGGTGTTGAAATGGGGTTTTCTGTTTTTTTTTTTTTTTTTTGAAAGAAAATAACTTATTTTCTACAAAGTTATCCTTTCAGTTTTCCAATAATCATGTTTGAGAAAACGTTTTTGAAAAAAATTCTCTAGGTTTAGAGCTTGAATTTGGTTCAGTTGAATTCTTTTTTTTTTCTCTTCTTCATTCGAAAACCGAATAAATGCTCTGAGTTTTTTTTTGTATATAATAAACTTCATCGTTTTTAGTTTGACAGAAAAATCATCTAAAGCTATTTTTAGTTCTATCTATTAATTTATTCTGTTCAGTGATTTTGTTTTTTTTTCTCAAATACATTTTCAAATCTAAATGATTTCAATTCATTGCTCCATTTAGCCCGAAGGTTGTACAGTTTTTATTTTAGTTTGTCAGAGTGAAAAAAAACAATAAAAGTCAGCTTATCTCTTTTTTTGCTGTTGTTTGCCGAATTATTTCAAAGTTTTTTTCCTAAATCAAAGATATTTTTCTGCATAGAAAAACTACCGCTTTGATAAATATTTTTCATCATTCATATCGGTTTTGTGCTTGACAATTTTTCAATGTTGTTTGCATTTTCAGTTTGCACTGCGAAACACAGGATTTTCTACTAGATTAATATTTAATGAAGATTTTTCGCATCTCAAATGCTTCGAATCATTTTCCTAAAGTTTTCCCGGATTAAATGTGTTGAGTACTTTTTTCTGGTTTTTTTTCAAGGATATTTCTCTTGATGAAACTGAGATTTTTGGAATTTTGGAAGTATTTACGGTTAATGTAGCTTATGGTTGATGTGAATCTCCTTGTTTTCAATTGCTCAAATCTTTGATGAATGAAAATTGATCTGATTAAGAGTTGTGTGGTTAGTGAAAGTTTTCCAGGATCATCAAATTAGATTAGTTTTCATCAAAAGTTTTTGATTTATTTTTCAGAAAATGGAAAGCCTTCAAATCCAAGAAAAAAAATTATTAGCTAACTAATTGAAAACTTTCAGTTTTTTTTCCTTCAATAAACAATTGCAATTTAAAATAATTTTCTCTACAATTTATCGAGTTTTAATTTCTTTAAACAAATCGCTTTGCAGAGCGTTGTTTCTGTTCTCTCCAAAAAAGCAAAGTATTAATTAAAACAACTGAAGGCTAAAAAGCTTTCCATTGTTCGTCTTTTTTTCCCATCAATTGTTCGACGTGTCAGATAGCTTTTACAAACTAGAAATTAATGTTTTTCCAAATAATAGTTCCAATCAAAAACAAACAGAATTTCGATATTCAGCGATCAATTTTCGGAAAGAGAAAAAAAAAGTTGTTCATTTTTTGGAAATGAATTTTTTTTTTTGAGAATTTAGAGGATTGATTAATTCATGAAAGCTCTTGTTAGCTTTTGTTTGTTTGTTTTCCTCTCTATGGTCTTCCATTTGAAAAAACGAGAAATTTTATTTTATTTTATCAGAATTCTGACTAGAAATTCTAAGTGGCTGTATTTTTTTTTTCTCATTCTGGAATCAAGAGAAACATTAGTATTGATGATTTGAATGAAACAACTCATGATACATGATCAAATCTGTTTAGGACTTCAAACTAGATATTTTTTTTTATCTGGTTCCTAAATATCAGAATGATTGTATCAAGAGAGAGAGAAAGAGAGAGAGAGAAACAGCCAGAAATAAATAAATAAAAGTTTGAGAAGACCAAGGCTCTTAAATTGAGAGAGAATGATGTTTGAAGCCATAAATTATTCACTACAATTTATTCTCTCTTTCTCTCAATTCATTCAAGTTGGTTTTATTATCAAATAACTGGGGCTGATTTGTTTTATTCTGTTATTTAAGTCAAACAAAAAATACGATACGTTTTATATTCAAATTTAAAAAAAAAAAATTCATTTTTTCAAAATAATTGAAGCGATCAAAAAAAAAAAATTGATTTTGTAAAGGTGTCAGTGTTTTCTAAGAGGAACCACGGAGAAAATCCATTAATTTCTATACCAAGCTTATGTTCTTTGGGCCGTGGGTTTAGTAATTTTTGTTAATTATCACCATGTCCTATTATTTTAGGGTCGATATAATATTTATGTTCTACAACTATTCAATATTTACTTTGAATTGAGTAGTTGCTCGTTTGTTTGTTTGTTTGTTTGTGTCTATTTTTTTGAATCGATTTTGAAGTGTAACAAAATAAGTGAAATTATCATTTGTTCCGAGTTTGAACACTGTTCCAGTGACTAGTTTGTGTTTTCTTTCTAACACTAATTCTGGGATAACACAGAGAGACCAGAAAGAGAAAAAATCTCTAGAGAATTTTTTTTTTTTTTCTTGAAGATGCAACTTGAATCTCAAGTTCCAGAGTTTTTTTTTGTTGCTGTTTTTTTATTATTATTATTATCAATTATTTATATAATGGGCTCGTAAAACTCGAAAAACGATCTTCATTTTTTTTCTCTCATCTCATTGGGAACAAGCAGGGAGGGAGGTTTGTTGGTCCAATATTTTCCCATACAAAATATCTACCGTTTCTTTCTCATGGTCAACCCAATTATATTTTCAAGTCTATTGATATATTCGATTTTTTCTTATGACCGATTTTCATTTTTGATTTTAGTTTTTGGAAATTTTTAAAAAATAAATTGACCATTCAACGATAATAAATAAATAAATAATTTCATTTTTTTTTAACTGTTCTGTTTTTGATTCCAATTAAATAAATAAAAGTTTATGATGTTCTAAAGAAAATTCTAGGAATCATAAAAATTTAAAATCATTTTCTTGGAAAGAAAACGAAATTAAAATAAAATTGAGAATAAAAGTCATTTAGAATTAAAATAACATTTTTTTTTTGTTTTAAAGCTGAACTAGATACAAGTTTTTTTTCTGATTTGAGAAGATTATCTTCTTCTCTCGAGATGAGATTTTAATGCATGAAAATTTATTTTTATTTTTTTACAAGGTTTTTATTTTTTAAAGTTATTTCGAAAAACAAAAAAAAACAGTTCATTTGTGTTTTTTTTATATTGTTTTTACCTGAACTTTGATTCAGGTATTCAAACTCACTTTTTAGTCTTATGGGGTAGTTTTCCTCACAAGTGTGATGCGATTATTTTTAAAATTTCTAAAATGCCGGGTTTTTTTTCATAAAGAGATTTTCTTTCTTTTCTCAAATGGAGTTTTATCGGGTTTTTTTCTTGGTTCTATTCCAGAGAATTGTAGAAATCATAAAAAAAAAATTTAGAAAGTTAGACACAAAGTTGCTCGTTCAGTGTGTTTGTTTTTCTTGACGGTTTTCTTATATTGGAAAATTAATTCTTTTTTTTTTTGTTCTAATTTTTTGTTTTCTACCACTCGATGGTTTCATCATTGAAATGAATAGGCAAATAGTCTTGAGGCAACTCACCAACAAGATGATGATGATGATAGATCAACAAAAACCGACTCTCAGCACCAGCTGCAACGGGAAATATTTGAAGAGTGTGCCAAACTGATGGTTTCCATTCGAAACTGTTCTGTTCCAGTTATTTGCCAAGTGAATGGTATTCTTTTAGTTTTTTTTCTGTTTTTTTTTTATCCAAATTTCTTTGACTCTAGTAGGAAATTGAGGAAGATGAAATTATTTTCTCTTATTTGCATGTAATAATATTTATTTATTTTTTTGCGAGGATTTTGCTTTTAACGTTTTTTTCTGCCTTGTCTCTTGTTTTCTACTTCTTTGGTATATTTTTGTCTATATTTCTGTGGGTCTATTTGGAATAGAAGCTTTTAAGGAATATAATACCTCAAACAGATAAAGCAAATTTTTTTAACACTATTATTTGTATATATTCATTTGTTTGGTTTTTTGTAATCATTTTGTTTTTCACTAAACAACAACTGAAAAAAAAACAAACTAAACATCTCGTTTGTTTCACATTAATATATTAATGGAAATTTGCCTGTTTGTTGTTGTTGTTTTTTTTCGAGAAAATTTGCAGGTTTGGCTGCTGCGGCCGGTTGTCAATTGGTGGCTTCTTGTGACATTGTTTTGGCCACTGAAAAAAGTCGATTCTCAACACCTGGCGCCAATGTTGGACTGTTCTGCTCCACACCAGGAGTTGCCGTTTCTCGTTCGGCTAATCTACGGACAGCAGCTTACATGGTTTTAACTGGACTACCAATTACAGCAAATGGTATTTATGTATTTATCATCATTATAGTTTCTCTTGTTTTTTATTATTATTATTATTATTTTGTTAATTTGAAATCATTTTCTCATTTAAAACTTGTTATCAGAGGCTTTCCAAGCTGGTCTAGTGTCAAAAGTCGTTCCCAACCAACAGGAATTACAGGCTCAGGTTAATTTTTTTAAAGGTATTGGATCGTTCTCTGTTTTTAACGTTTTTTTCTCATTTTCAGACTGATGTTATAATCGAATCAATTCTTGCTAAAAGTCGATCTGTCATTGCACTTGGAAAACGTTTTTTCTACCAACAATTGACGATGGATTTGATCACTGCCTATAGGTAACTTCATTAGCAAAGCCAAACTTTTAATATTTTGTTTGTTTTTTTTCATATTAATCAGCCAAGGTTGTTCAGTTATGGTAAATAATTTATTCTCCAAAGATGGACGCCAGGGTGTTGAAGCTTTTGTCCAGAAACGAAAACCCGTTTGGACACATTCGGAATAGAAATTTTTTTTAAGAGAACTTTTCTTCCATACGATCCATGAGCATGATAGACTGAAGTGTTGGTTGTGTCGTATTTTTTGGGTCTCTTCCAGTGTTATTTAAAGTTGAAAAAGTTAATAAAGTTTTTGAGATTTTCTTCCCTCTGCTGTTTTTTTTAATGATGATGTCCTCGTGATGACCAACGCCTTTTTCTTCCTTTAAGCTCTTTCAATAATCTATTATTTTTTTCTCAAATAATAATGTAATATTTTCTATTTCAAAACATGACAACATGGGCAACTAATCTTTGTAATTATGGAATAAAAAAATGAATTAATATTTTTTTTAATTATAATTTACAAATTCTTTACAAGTTCATTTTTAATTAATTTTTTGTTTCATTTTTTCCCCTTCTTTCTAGGAAAAATTATTTAATAAATTTTTTTTTTTGAATAGAAAATTTTGAATTTAAAAAAAATGCCATTTGTTTTTTGATTATTTATTCTAAAAAAAAAGCTTAAACAGCAAAAGTTTTTTTTTCGACAGAAAATAAATTCAACATTATATATATGGTCGGTTTCTATCATATCTTGATGGTGAAGGGAAATTTTAAATTATCCGTAGCAAAACTATTAACCAAAATGGTTAAAGGATGAATTGGTATCGAGAGGACTGTTGTGTTTGTGATACTGTGTCAAAACACAACTTCATATCATATCGAGACCTCTTTCCGTCGAAATTTTTCCTCTTATTTTGTGTTGTTTTTTTTTTCATATAAAAATTGATGTTGTTTTTGTCTTGTTTTTTTCTGCATAAAACACAAATTTTTGTTGTTTTTTCTCTCTAGTTCAAAAATGTGTGACTCTCTGGTTCAAGAAACTATAGTTCCTTAAGAAAATCTCTCAATTTTTCCATTATTTTCTTCGAAAACTTTACGAAAAAAAGAATAGAGAGCTCAGTTTGATTTGTTCTGATTTGAAATGCAATTTTTTTTGTATTTATAAAAAAAAAAATTTTAAATTTTATCAAATCAAATGCAAAACAAAACCAAAACCAAGACAGAAAAAAACCCTCGAAAAAATTTATTTGTCAAGCACAACTTTGAAATCCATTTTAACCAAAACAAAAATAAAACTTTTTTGAAATCTTCAATCTGATGGGTTTTTTTTTCGAGGGCAATTTATTTATTTTATGTTTCACTTTTGAATTTATTTTATTCGTTTTTTTTCCCCATTGTGTGATAATAGCCAATCTTTTTCTGGTTTAGAAATACGAGTTAAATCTATAGTTTGTGAAAAACTCTATTTGATGCTCTAATGTGGCAACAATGTGATACAAAATTGTCAACAAAAA
The DNA here is from genome assembly GCA_034190945.1 of Octodonta nipae. NCBI lineage: Eukaryota > Metazoa > Arthropoda > Insecta > Coleoptera > Chrysomelidae > Octodonta > Octodonta nipae. Next base: position 140,778 of record JAVLUE010000474.1, read on the forward strand.
TAATTAATGTCTTTTTTTCTGGTAAAATAAAAAACCAAAACTAGAGAGTAAATCTCGAGAGTTTCGAGAATCAATAGAACCTAAATTTTAGTGTTTGGTGAATAGAAAAGCTTGAAAAACCTCTGGAAAATAAATTCGATTCGTTATTTGTTTTTTTTTTTTCATTCTTTGATTGTTTTTCTTGGAATGCTATAGTATGTTGTTTCATGCTTCAATAAAGTCGTTAATTTTCAAACAATCATCTTGTTTCTTTTCTTGTTTTTCAGCAAAAAAAATTTTTCAGCTCAATATAGAAAAATGATAGAAACTTCAAAAGCAATAAAAATGTTAACATAAATTTCATGGCTTTTTCTCTTTCTTTTTTTTCCAAAATGATAATGATGATTCAGATTCAATTCTCTCTAAAAATTGATTCAATTCAGTTTCATGAAAACAAAAACTAGATACTTTCTTTGATAAATTCAACACAAGTTTCCTCACAATGGCAATAAGAGAATGATGATTGATTAACCGAATAGAATGAAATTTCCAAATCAATTCAGTAAATTTAAATTTTTTCAGTTTTATATTTTTAGATAAAATCATAAGATAATCATTGATCTTCTTGCTAAGAAAATGTAGTTTTTTTTTGTTATTAGTTCAAATAACAATCATTTGATTTACATCATGTAATTGACGTCATTTTAAAATTTTTTTCGACATTTTGTTTTCATGATTTTAATGATTTGCAGATCAAATAATAAGTGATTCAAAAAAAAAAAAAACTCAAATTTTGATTTATTTTTTAGGTTTTTTTTCTAGTTATAATTAATGAATTTTATTGTTAAAAATCAATTTTTTTATAACATTGAAAAAGAAATCCAAATAATTTTATCATTATACTGGCTTATTTTTTTGTTTGAAATAGGTTGTCAAAATTTGATATTTAATCGGGTCTAAGATTGTTGTATAGAATGGATTGTATATTGTTTTATTGCCAAACATTATTTCAAATTTGTCAAAATATATATTACAAATAAGAAAAACATCTTGTTGATGTTTTTTAAAAGGTTTGCAAAAACAACTTCACATGAATTTTCTATGAAACTTGTGTCATGGTGTAATGAGCTTGAAAAATGTTTTAATGAACTCAAGAAACAAGAGTCGAAAGCAGAAATGATCATAAAATAGGCCCGAGGTATTCTACAACTCTTTTCTTCAAACATCAAAAAAAAAAAAATCCGTTTAATGAATTTTTCCGCTGTACGACAATTTTAATTGAATTTTTGTTTTCTCAATATTTATTTAAAAGCTTTGTTCAACTAGAAAATGTTTGAAAATTGAAATTAATGAATGACCATTGCTTGAAGAATTTTCAATGATTATTTTTTCTTTTTTTTTATCATTCGAAACCGTCAAATTATTTGGAGAAAAAAAATTTATCTCATTAAATTTTAAAAATTGGTTGCTAAATCTAAAATAAATATTTGAAGTATTGCTTTTCGTTGTAACCGAGTTTTTTTTTCAAAATTCTGCTCTGGTTAAATTTTTGCTAAATTTATGTTACGATGAAAACACGATGAATGTTGTTCATTCTGTACAGTTGTTGCTTCAATTTTTTTTTAATATTATTATTTTTGCTATAAAAAAAAAGTTTCAACAACAACCGTTTTTCTTAATTGCAAAATTTTTTTTTTGCAAACAACAATTGAAACATTTGGGGTGAAAAGAATAATTAGTTTAATGATGGAAAAAAATTTCTTTGAAGAAAACAAAGTTCATTCTCGATCTGCCATCAAAGCCATTCAATAATTTGATCCTGAAAGTTTCCATTTTCTATGCCATTTTTATAATATTGATAATACAGCCATATCCCTCAGTGTCATCAGTGTCTTTTATCAGAAATAGTTTTTTTTTCTCAATTTTTATTTGGTTTTGAAACCAAAACCGTATAGTATTAATTTAAACTTATTTAGTGTAGTTTTTTTTTGTGGAACAGTCAGTTAATTTATCTCAAATTTCAAATCAGCAAAGCACTAGAGTATACAGTTATTCAAAGCACTTTTCTTCCTTGGAAAAATACCCAAAACACTTGCTATTTTTTTCTTTTAAAGCTTTATTCTCTGCTGATTGTGAAGTGAAGTGGACTCTTCATGAAGTTCATAAAACCGAAAATTGCTGAAATTTCAGTTCTGTTTCAATATACTGTATATTTGGGATAGAACAATCAAAAACGTTATTCTATTTTTTTTTTTTTTTTGTTCTGTTGAAATGTTTGTTTCAGGAAATTTCTATGAATTTAAATGAAACTGTCACTAATGTAGAATTGAAATGTTTTTTATCGGCTAGCTGGTTTTAGTGATTGTTTAGTTGGCTGATTGGTTAGTTGGTTGGTTGAGACTACCTAACGTAGGTTTATCACATAAAATATTCAAAATGTTATTAGTGGTTGACCCTGAAAGCATAGAGCGAAATGGCTGAAGGAAAAATTTATGATAATATCCTCATTCATGAGTTTTTTTTCGACTATCGTTGTTGATTTCTACCATTAATCTACAATCTACAGCTGTGCTGTGTGACATATATCCTGATTCTGTATTCGATTGAGCCTTCACTTATTCTCGTGTTGACCAACGCTGGCCAGCGTGAACGCTTCAAACGTGAATGGCATTTTTTTTTTCTCTTTGTTTGGTGTTTTTTCTCATTCAATTTTTTTTTTTGGTATTCATAACATAAAACAACAAAGATCTTTGTTGTTTGGGCATTACATTAACATACTTAATTTGAAGAAGAAAAAAAACATGCTTGTTGTATATGGTGTTTATTTTTACTCATATCATTCCACAAAAACTCAGCTAAATTAAACCAAACTAGTAAAAAAAAATGTGAAACAAATTTGGTCAACAAATCTGGGTGGAGAGAAGTATTTCATACGGTTATATTTCTACGGTTCATTATATTTTTTTCAAGAGAAATATTTACAACACTGATCTATATATATAAAATAATGAAACAAAACGAAGAAAAATATTTATTAATAAATGTGTGACTCCATGTCTCCGGTTGTCCGTTTGTCGTCTGGTGTACGTGTCTCTATTTTTGGTATGCATGTACCCGATGATCCAATTTCTTCATTACATTGAAATGCTAATGTATTGAAACCCGGGTACTACTTTGCCTATTTCTTTATTAAAGAAATTTTGGAGTTTTTTTTTTGAAAAAAAAATGAAGGAAAGCTTTTTTTTTGAAAGGTTTTCCCCGTTGAATATTCCAAATAGTAGAAGAATATATTAAATTATTTAAGCATAATACCTGAGTTTTTGTTTTCCAAGCCGAATTTTTTTTCCCTGTTTTTGAAAATATTTTCATTATTTTTTTTTTTTTTCTGGGAACACTCTTCAACGAGTTAATTAATCAAATGGAGTTGCTTGCATGTTCGCTTAAGAGAAAAAAGTTTTTTCCTTTTTCTTTCCATTCACTCATCAGTCATTAAACTCGGTGGAATAATTTTGGGCTTCCTTTTTGGTAGTGGTAGGTATAATCAGAAAACATAACGAACGAGCAATGTTCGAATCATCAAATGAATAAATAAACTTCAAACAAATCGAACATAACTTTTCAATAAAAAAACTTCAATATATGCCAAGAGAATAGAAAAAAAAACTTTTTATGAAAAAAAAAAGTTTTTCGATTGCTTGGGAAATGTTCCTGATCAAATTTTTCGAGCACCATTTGACCACAAACATTGCCAAAACATTTTTAAACAGTCTATTTTGGGAAAAGAACTGATAAAAAAAATCTAATAATTTTAATAATTAGTGAAGGAATCCATGATGATGGTGTTCCAAAATGCCAAACTGTTTGATTTTTCAATAAGTTTTGTTTTTTTTGTTTTTTTCAAGCTAAACTAATCTAAAATAGATTTTTCCTAAATTATTCTGTTCGTTCTTATGAAAGAAATATCAAAGCTTTCAATGAACGAGAATTCTGTATCAATTAGTTCGCTGTTTAAGTAGAAAATAAAAAAGTTTTTTTCCTATTTGATAGACAGAAACTTTGTTTTTCTTTCTCTCTACTCTCTTGATATTTAATCCGAGTATTTGGTTTCTGATGATGATGAGCACTTGCAAATAATAATGAAAAAAAGGTTTTTTTTTCTATTTGAATTAGAACAATGCCATGCATATTAACTTCGTGTGTTTTTTTCTCTTCTGATAGTCATGAATTTTAATTTTGGTTATTTTATCCCAGCAGAAAAAAAAACAACAACAAAACACTAAAACCTACAAACAATCAACTGTACTGTTTGACATGAAACCATTTCTTTTCTTCAACTCATTTCTGAAGCACCATTATAAAAGCAAGGAAAAAAACGAAAAATTCTGAAGTTCGTATCATATGGTAAACTCTGTGATTCTATTATTGGTGTTTTGGACAAAAAAAAAAATTGCACGGTTTTTCTTGCCGTGAACACTTGAATAAATTAAGAATTGCCGAGAAGAATCGTTGCACACCGAACAACATAGAGAAAAATCATTTTACACGGCATTTAAAAGCAGCCACTACCTTATTCTTCTTGTTCTTGGTCGTTTCGTGTTTTTTTCTGGCCTGGTTCGTTTTTGGTCGTGTTTGGGGTTTTCTTCTCTCGCACATATTCCGATGTGATAGAGAGTTGAGGTTTTTATTTTTTTTTTTTTTTGGTTTTTCGTTCTGTTAATCGAAACCATTTCTTTGCATTTGGCGTTTAACTTTCTGATGGCACGCACACACACACAAAAATACAACACGCTTTAAACACGTTTTTGTTCAGTTTTGTTCAATGTTTCGGTTCATTTTGTTCTTGGTGTTTCAAGTTTTTTTTTTTATTCGGTTGTATCGTGGTTTATCGATTTGTTTTGTTTCTTGTTCCAACAAGAACCCCAACAGAAAACTTCTCAATTTTTTTTTCCTGATGCTCAAAATTTAAATCAATATTCTACTTAAAAGTGTTTCAAATGTTGTTTTTTTTAACCGCTAATCTGTCAAAACCATTTTCTAACCAATCATGGAAACAATCGTAACAAATTTTAAAGAATTTCACGCTCAATCAAAGAAAAAATTATTCAATAAAATGAAATGAATGTTGTTGGAACGAGATGAGATTGAAAAAAATTTAGTTCTATCAAAACTATTTTAAGCTAATCAAGCTACCGAAAAGTTTTAAAAACTTTGAAAAAAATTGATTTTAGATTTTTTTTTTTTTATTCAGAAAATTCATTGAAATTTCGTGTTTTTTTCTCTTCTTGTTGCAACGTTGTCGACATCCAAACGGAAAAAATTTCAAATCAATAACAAAACCCCGTTCGTTTTTCTACTAATCAGTTGATTAAATTTTCAAAAAATGAATCCTTCGCTCTATTCGCTTGATATTTGATCTATTTTATTATGTTTTTTTTTTCTAAAATAATTCAAGTAAGTTTTGATAAATTTTCTTGCAAATTTATTTTCTTCAGAAACAAACCACTTTTACAAAATAATTGAATTTTCGAAAAACAAACATTACATCTTCTGTTTTGTTTTCATTCAAATTAGAAATAAATTGATTTGAATGTTTTTTGAAATAAAAGAAAAATTAGCTGATCAATATATCAACCATCCATATTATTTAAGGAAATTTTTTTATATTTTGATTTAAACTGAATAGGCTAAGATATTGATTGCCATTCGGACATTTGATGTCATTGTTCTATCATCAAAGTTAATTACATTAAGAAGGAAAAAAATCAAACAGGCTGCGTATTTTATTATTTGTTCTGTCATTTTGTTGTGCCATTTCTGTTGGGTTTTGTTTCAAAAAGCTTTCCTGCATTGCATTGTTTTTTTGTTTTTTTTTTGATTAATGTCTTGTTGGCTATCTCCGGTTGACTATTCATTAAATTTTTTTTTCTGTGAGAAAAAAACTTAAAAGCCTACAAATTGTGAATTTTCTTTTCATGAAAAGCAATTTGTGTCGGATCTTTCAAAATGCAATCTTTATCCAGTAGCTTTTTTGAGTCTTTTTTTGGTTTTATTGAATTTATTGTCTTCTCTTTCTGGGTTTTGTTTTATTTTATTTTGTTTGGTTAATATTTTCTACTGGCAATATACTGGTTTTGATCCATTATTTTCAATTATTTTGATTTTTATTATTATTGAAATTTACTAGAAATTTATCGAGAGTGAGAGAGAGAAAGTTTATTTGCTTTCAAGCTTTTGAATAGTATTTTTGATAAATTGAAAACCAAACTTGGTGGTTTTTTTTTTGCATTTAGTTAAACACAAAACAGATGAGAAAAAAAAATTAATGATCGGTATGAGAAAATTAGCGAATGTGTGTGCGTGCATCTGATTGAAGAATCGAATGATTTGAATGAATCGAATTCAGATTTTGCTCGATGCAAGCAAAGTAAAACTCTTTGTAATTTGAATAAGATTCTGAGATTCGAATTAATTTTCAAAACATCATTAGAGAACTTGTAATTAGTTTTTTTTTGTTAAAATATTATTCATTTGTTTATAAAGAAAAAAAATCAAAATATTTTTTAGTTTATTCAAATCAAAATATTTCTAGTCAAATTTTGAAAGATCGTTAATTTAGAGTTTACAAAAAACTTTACAAATTTTTTCTAGTTTAAAATTTCTGCTGTTGTTCAGACTTTAGGTATTTGTACTAGATAATATGCTTAAGTTAGCAATAAATCAATTTTGTTTTTTTTGAAAACTCAAATAAAAAACCAAACAGAAAACTCCATTCGACTCCGGTTGTTCTCTTGGAACAGTAAAATCATTGAAAATCATCATTTATCATATTGGACAGTTTTATTTGCTGTTGCTCATAGTTAGATTAAAATATGAGAACTTTTCCTTCTGAGCAAATTTTCTAGTGGAATTTGGGATGGCCAAACTTTAAAAACCGATGGATAGTCGAAAGAAAATTTTAATAAAAATTTTTCATTTTAATATTACAAAACTTTTCACTTACTTTTTTCTTGAAAAGAATCAAAGTGTTTACGTTGATAAGGATCAAGAGAAAAACCGTTTAGTTATGAAAGGCTTTCAATATTGAAAGTGTTTTCAGTAGTTCAAATTTTTCATCCAAACTGACTTTAAATCAATTTATAAAATTAATTTTAAACTATCGAAAAAAACTTCTTATACTACAAAAAAAAAATTAATAAACATTGAACTACCTGGATTTTTCAATTTTGTCCAATAAATTGTTTTAGAAAATTTAATTAAAAAAAATTCTATTAAAGAAAGTGAATTATCGTTTTAAAGTTAACAAAAAAAAATTTAATAAATTACTTTCTTTTTTTATAAAAAATCTTGACCGTTCACACGCAATCAATAAGATTTTTGTTAAAATTTTTCAATAATTTGAAATCAACAAAGAAAAATTGAAAACATTTTCGATTTCAATGAAAATTTTATGTTAAAGTGGCTTCCATGATTTTTTGAAAAGCTATCTCTACGAGGGCTAAAAGCACTTTTCTTTTTAATTTGTTCCATTTTATTGTATTTAAAAAATTAATAAATAAATAATTGGCAAATTGGTTTGAATGGAGGATTACGAGAGATTCTTTCTCAAGAGAGAAAGAAAATTTATATACAAATACCATTCATATTGATGCACTTCTGGTTTGTATGTATCGAGTAATTTGATTGAATTTTTCTTTTTTTCATATAAACTGATTAATTCTCTTATAAGAACTGAAAAATAGATTTTTCTTCTAGTTGAAAAAAAATTCCTTTTGAAAAATCCTCGGTGAAAATAATTGAGAAATGTTATTGTTTAGAGAATTAATCTTCTTGTTTGGTATACAGTGAATTCCAAACAACTTTCAACCAGTTTTTTATCTTATCGAATATTTTTTCCATGTTTTAAATCAATTGTTTGATTGATTTTTCATTTGAAACAGTTTCGAACAATATTAGATAAACTATAATTTTATAAATTTTTTTTTTCAAAACCTTAAACATATTAACCAAAAATCCGTTATATACATTGATTTGCACTATATTTAAAGAGGAGATCATTCTGACAGTATTAAAGAGAACATTAGCCCAAGAAATGAATTATTTAATGCAAAGATTTTCAATTGTGCAAACCACCATTGTTAATTCTAATTTTCTTCTTTTCAGAGATTTTGCAATGAAAAATCTGAGATTAGGAAAAATCGATTTATTAACGCTGTTAATTGCTTATTTAATGAATAGCAGACGTAAATTATTGCAATTTTTTCCTGCCTAAACTTTTCCAAACCAAAATGTTAAAAGTTCAGCTACCTGTTTGTATATGTTTGTTTTGTTTTTAAGATGTCTGAGAGATTATATGAGAAAAAAAAAATATACAAAGCATATTCATATTTATTAATACCATCACCATAGAATTTACGGGTGATGATACCATAAATTTAAACCGTTATTTTCGGCTTCATCGAATTTAATCATCTTCTGACCAAAAAGAAAAAGTATTCAAAGTAGTTTAAAATATTAAAGAAAAAGTTTATTACGAAGTATTCAAAAAAGATATCATAAAACTGTTGGATGTTATTAATTTTGATTTAAACGAGAGAAAAAAAAATTTCTCTTTAACTTAATAGTTTATGAGATATTAAGGAGTTTTTTTACTTTTTTTTCAATTTTGAGAGCAAATCCCTTGAAGTTCTTATAGAAAGAAAAATTCCGACTTGATTTCATTTCATTTTCTGTTTGCTTAATCCTGTTGCAGATTACAAAAAAAAAAAATCTAATTACAGTTTTTCTTTTTTAAGCTTTATGCAATATTTATGATATTCTCTCTGTGTGTGTGTTTCTATTTTGCTTTCATAGATTTTTGCTCTCAAAGATGATTCAAATCGTTGAAAAAAACTTGTGATTAAAAAAATTTGAAAATGTGGCGAGGATTTGGTGCTGAATCCGAGGATTTGCCCATTCAAAGAGGCTATTTCCGTCCCAGAATTTCATCGATCTCAGGAGTATTGGCCATGACCAAGCAAAGGCTATTCACATCGGGTACCAAAGAGGAAACCGATATGACAGCCCATACAGCAGCCATCCACCCGACAGCTACCACCAGCGGTGCGGTACATCATTTAACCGATTCTTATTTGGTGAATGGATCTTTGGTACGATGTCCATCACCAGCTCGTTCATCCTACGGAGATGTGATGTCATTCTCGAGATCAGCTTCTGCTAGACCATCGATCGACTCACAGACGGCCCATGCCATCTACGGTATGTGTACATTGTGGAATCTGCCATTTCATTCAGAAGTATCCTTTTTTAGTTTTAAGCATGTGTTTTTTTTTTGCTGCAATTGTTTTTTGTTTTGAAATTAATCAACCATGGTATTTAAATTCATTACACACACACACACGCACAGGAAAAAACTCCAAGTATTGAATACGTGTTCGAATTTTCCAATCAGCATGCTGTAACTTGGTTTGATTTAGTTTTGTTTTTGGTTTGATGAATTATTTTGAGGCAAATTATTTTCAACAACAAAAATCAAGTTCACGATTTAAACTAATAAAAGTTCAAGTCGACTCTAGAAAAAAAAACCTTGATTAGAAGCAAAAATCAAATAAATTTCATTCGAAAGTTTTTTTTTCACTAATTTAAAAATTTATTCACAACAAAATATTTGAGAAATAAAAAAATTTATTTCCATTTCAAATAAGAGAGTAAAAAATTTTATTTGAAAATTTTTAATTCGTACATTAAGAGAATTAATGGTTTTTCCACTGTTTTATATTGTTTCTCGCCAATTCTGATCCAAACCAAAACAATGGCACTCAATGAAACCAATAATAAAAGCTCAGTTTTATTTTTTTCCAGATACTTATAAGCTTTAAATTGTTTCAATAAATTACAATTGATTTTTTTCCCACTACAATTCTAAATTTGCTAGGATTTTTTTTTTCATTAAAAAATGTTAACAATGATAGTTTTTTCCTTCTTCGAACAGTAATTAACTTTTATTAGATTTTTTATTTAGAGAGAAAAATAAATTTAAAATTCAAAAGCTTTTGATATTATAAAAAAAATTTCTGGTGTAAGTTTTAATGGCGGATCATGTTGAAAAAAATTTTCTTATTATTAGAAAAAGGTTTACTATTTGACTAGGAAAAAAAGTCACCTATGAAATTGACTTTTTGTTGAATATAAAAACTTTAATTTGAATATAAAAATTTTGAATACAGAGCCAAAACGGAAGTTTTATTGAGAATTTTTCATTTAAAATTAAATTGGCTTTTTTTCCTGTTTTGAAAAAAATGAACTTTTTTCTCCCAAAATTACCATCAATTCAATTTTTTCAAAATATTTATTTTGTTGCTGTTTGCTTGTTGCCTGTAATAACTCACCTATAGAATTGAATTTTTTTTCGTAAAAAAAGAATGTAAATTAATTTTTTTTTGAAAATTTTATACTTTTTTTCTGCAATTCTAAATCTTAAATTACAAATGTTTTGAAAGAGAAACCAAAAAAAAATTGGTTCTTAAAATGTCTAGGAAATATCATGAACCGAATGAAGATTCTTTCGAGTTCTCTCAAATAAACTTCCGTGGTCTTATCTTACGGAAATTTTTCCTCTCTTTCTAGAATGAAACGTTTTTTTTTCTTGTTGTTGTTTGAGAGCAGAGTTTGAAACCAAGCAAACCAACAAGAATCCAATACAATGCATTTTTTTTTTTCTTTCGATTTTATTGTTTTTTTTTTCTTAAAGTTTCAGTTTAACTGAGAAGAAACGAAATTCTTTTCATTTATCTTTGAGTTAATTTGTTTTATCGATCAAAAATTTAGCAATAAAATTCTTTCTTTTTTTTTGTAAATATTGAATCAAAAAATTTAGCAAGGTTCAGTGTTTTTTCAAGGGTTCTGTGTTTTTCAAATTCTGTGTGTCATCAAATTTGCAAATCGAATTTTTAAGCACACACACACGCGATACCCCTTTTTCTATATTGTAACACGGTTAACATTTGAAACAACACTTGTTTTCTAATTTAATATTTCAAAGAAAAAGAAATTAAACAAAAAAAAATCAATTTTTAAACATTTTTCAGATTCTAAATTTGAAACTCTAAAATTCTATGAGAAAAAAGAATTCATTTGGTTGTTGTTGATACAATCCAGAACAATCTTTAGATACAATAATATTTACTAGAAGTTTGTGGCAATTTACATTCTTTTTACAAAAAATAAAAATAAATTATTATTGAACTAATAACCGTATACCGAGCATACCGACACACAAAAACTCTTGTTTTTATGCAAATTTTGTTTTTTTTTGTTGTTGTTGTCAGTGATGGCGGTTGACATGACGAATTTCTGGTTATTGTTGTTCAGATCCTCAAGCCCTCAGAGATTTCCGAGACTTGTTTATTTTCTGGTATTAAAATATATAAGATAAGAAAAAAATATATTAAACAAACAACGAAAGTGTTTTTTTTTGAAGAAGAAGAGAAAAAACAACACTTCAATGATCAAACAAGTATCGAAAATATTTTTTTTCCACATAAAATTACAAGATTTTTTGCTGCTAAAAACTATGCTTGTCAAACATTTTTTTCACTAAATTTCCATTGAATTCTTCCGAAAATTTTTTCTATTAAATTATCTCTGATAAATCTATAAACTGGATATTCAATATTTTTTAAAATAATTTTTTTTCTTGAATATTTTCGAATCAATATTTCAAAAAATGAAAAAATTTCAATCAATTTTCTGGATAAAACATTTGGGGTTTTTTTTTTTTAATAACAACAAAAAGCTTGAAAACTTTATTTTTAGAACCTTAATGGCATGGTCAAAAAAACAACAACAGTTGAGAAAAAACCCTATTTTTGTTGTTATTTTAATTTCTGATAAACAGGAAAAAATTTACAGGTCAATAGTATTGGTTAGGTACAGTGTCGAGCTTGAGTTGCTACTGTCAATGGTTAATTAAATTTCAGGCTCAACTTTTCTTCTGACATTGCATGCCTGGGTTTTATTTTTTGATTTGCCAAAATGATTTATTCTGTTCATAGTTAATTTTAAATAGAAAAAAATGATTCAAAATCATTATAATTACAATTTTGGGCTCAACAGAGAGAAATAACGTCACGAAATATTCGTTTTTGTAATTTCAAAGTAAATTTAAAATTTTTTTTTTTCATTTTTTCAATTTTTTCATAATTCTGTTCCATATAATTTTTTTTATTAGTAAAAAGTTTTCTAGTAAACACAAAAAATATAATTTGCACCTCTAGTTCCAAAATCCAGAGGAAAAATGTCAGAAAATTGAAAAATTGTCATATTTTCTCCAAGAAAAAAAAAACTCGAACAATTTGTAACAATTATATTTTTTGCTCAAAAAAATAACTCAACGCTGTTATTTTAGTTTTTTTTTTCAAGGAAGTAAACGGTTTATTATAGTAATCATACATTGATGATATAAATTAGAACTTGCCAACTTTTTCAACTAGTTCAAACATTTTGCTTGTTGTTGTTTTTTTAAGGAATGTGTTTTCTATGATGTGTCGTGATCGATCTGTTGTTAAAACGTTGAAATCTCTTTCTCTCTGAATTGATCTCTTGGGATTATTTGTTTGTTTTTTTTTCCTTTTCTAAAACTTAAAGTTATTTAATGAACCTGAAATTTTTTTTCAAGAGTAAAAATTCTTTCTAGGAGATTGAATTTAGATGCAACTATAAAAAAAAATTGGAAAAAAACTTTGATTTTTAAAGTTTTATTACTTTGAAACAAATGGCGGTTCTTGTTTCTGAAGCAGTTTTTTTTAAAATTAAACAAATCTAGATTGAAGTTTCAGCCAGAGATTTTCCAAAAAAATTTAACAATGTATCAATGCTTCACCAGATTTATGCTTTTTCTATTAGAAAATTAACTCATTAAACTCAAGCAACAGCTAGTTTCAAAAATGATTTTCTCTACAGAATTCTCAAAATTATAAAAAAATATTCTCAAATAAATTCAATCAATAGCTTGAAATTTAAAATATATGACAAGCAATTTATCAATTCAATGTAAAAAAAACAACAATTCCAAATTGATCAACCCAATCGGTTTGAATCAATACTTTTTTCTTTCCACGCTGTGTTTATGCGAAAATTTTCTATTTGGAAAAAATTATAAGCCAATTCGTTTTGGCAATCAACCATAACCATGTTTTTTTTTGGCTATTTTCATAAATAAACCAATGTTTTTATTCAGTAATTTTTTTTCGAGCTATTCATTTTTTACTCAAATTTCGTTTTTTTTTCTTCAATCAAATATCTGTATTTTTACCGCACATTCATCTTATTTGTCTTTCAAGTTTTTTCAGTTCGATCAGTTTTCAAATTTAATTTAAACAAATACTCTTATCAAATAATAAAAAAATCTGTTTTTGAAGTTAAAAACCTTGTATTTAAGCATTTTAAAGAAGAAAGGAAAAAATTGGTTTTAAAACAACCGTAAAGTTTCGAGTCGCACAGCGAGGTAGAGAATGAAATGGGAAAAACTTTGATCAAATTATTCAGCATCATCATGAAATGTTTGCTTTGTGATACAATGTTTTTTTTTGTTTTCTTTTTCTTTGAAACAGAAGAAAACTTTTATCAAAGGGAAATGTTAAAGAAAAGTTGTGTGTCAATTCGAAAAAAAAACTAGGAACAAGAAAAACAAAGGAAACAAATTTCCTCATTCCAACAGCTCGAGAACACACAGCTTCCAAAATCAAAATGTTTTGCTTTTGCTCTTTATAATAAACACAGCGAATTAATTCATTGAGTAGCGTAGAATCTACACCAAAAAACTGAATCATTCGAGTGAATTCTACCTTACACTGCAACTTGGAATTTAAACTGAATTAAAATAAATTTTCTGTTAGTCTGTCTGTCTGTTGATGTTATTATTGAGTAATTTGAAGTTTCCAACTGTTTTCTCTATTTGTTTTTCAATTATATTTTCAATTAAATTGTCAAAAAATTTAGAGAGAAAAAAACCCATCACGCATGGTACCCCACCAATCGGTTTGATTCGAGAGTTTAAAAAAAATTTTGACATTCATTCTATTTCATTTCAAATCTAATTCAATGAGTAAACTTTTGACATTAATCGTTTCAACAACAAAAAAAAACTCTCTAAATAAATGAACTCTCGTTTATTTATTCTGAGAATAGTACAAAAAAAATATGACTATTATTTGATCGAGTTTTGAATAAGCTGAACAACATTTCAAAATAAGACAGAGAATAAACACTGGGAGAAAACCCAAAGGCTCAGCTTTGAAAAAAAGAAAAGAAAAATCAATCGAAGTTGTTGTTAGAAAAAAAATCTCAATGGAAAAACAAACAATCGCCAAGTTTCCGTGATCGATTTCTTTTGATCAATTGAATCACAATACATTTAAGTGATAAGTATATATTATCTTTTTTATTGTTATTCTCAACCTAAATTCTCGATAGCTAGGGCCTATTTTTTTTTATCTCTATCTACTTCTCAAAATCTTCAGATGGAAGCTTTCCGAAGAGAATTTGATGCAGGGAAAGCATTTCTCTTTTCTCTGATTTTTCATTCAATTTGAATGACACTCAATTTGATTCGATGCTTTTTGATTGTATTAGATAAAACCAAGCTTCAAAAGTGTTTCAAGCTTGAAAAAAATGGAAAAAATAATAATAATGAGAGAAAAATTCTGGCCAATTCTAACCTCGAGTTTTTTTTCGAAACAAAAGCCAAATTAGTAAAGAAATTATTCAAAAATTTTACTTTTATTTAGAGAATTAATCAGAAATATCGAAATTGTTGCCAGGAATTCATTAAAAATTCATTGCATGATGTCTTATGGTTCTTGAAAGTAATTTCTTTAATTTTCGAATTGAATTTTTCTCGGTCCCGGGAAATGTACTAGTATTGGCATTTTTTCTTTTCACAGAATCTTTTGGGATTCGCGCCATCTCGTTGAATTTTTGATTTTTAAATACAATATTAGAGATAATGGACTACCATCTAGATTTTGAAATTCAAATTAATAAAAAAATTTTTTCAATTTAAATAATTTTTTTTTTGATTTAAACCCTGAATTATTTTCAGATTGATTCAAATTTTTGATGTAGAAAATTGATTTCAAAAATAACAAGCTATAATAAAAAATAATTTCAGAGAATTTTCAGTATTTTAATTAAAACATCTTAATAAAGTTTTCTTGTTCTGTTTGTTCTTCTCTAAAAAGTACAAGGTTTTGCTATTACTCAAGCTTAAAAGCTTTTAAATAAGATTTCTTCAAGATTTTCTCCAATAAAGAACCTGAGAATGTATAATCAATCTTGATTAAATCGTCTAAAAAATGTCTTGTTTCAAAAGCTTTTAGTATTTTTTTTTTTTTTTGCTGAAAAAATTTGTTTTCGATAAAGAGTTTTTTTTGCAAGAATAAGCCAATGATGCTTTTGAAAAAATTCAATAACAAAGTATCGTGGAGATTGATTGGCTATTGATTTACAGTGAATAATTTACCAATTCATTTTTCCTTTGATGAAAAAAAAATATAATAAAACTGATCGTTTATTTTGGATCTAATGGAAAATTTGACCAACCACTCGAATTTCATTAAAAAAAAAACCTTCTACCAATCGAGAATTCTAGTCAAAACTGCGGCTTTTTTCAAAAAATTTTTTATTAGCGAAATGTGTTCAGATTTTTTTTTATAATGCTAAGCAATCATTTTTCTAAATCGTTTGTGTGTTGGTATTTTTTTTCTTGCATTGCTTTTAATGGCATTTTAACTACCGTACACCACAATACAGGTTCATCACAAATCGCTTTTATTCTCTATTCATTTCGAAAGAATAAAATCAGAGAAAAAAAAACTCAGCTACTAAGCAACAACGGCAACGACACGTACACGACAAAAAAAAAAACCAGTAAAAATTTTAACAGAATAGAAAATCTGCTTCATTGGTAAGATGTTTGGTTTTTTTTTTCAAGCAAAAAACAAATAAATCCAAGAGAATAGCATTCAGATCCAGCAGTCAGATCGTTGGAAAAAAACACACACACAGAAAACTCATTGTTTCAACTATATATTTTTGTTTGGTTTGTATGAAAACAGACCGTTCTATTGAGAAGCGGCGCTATATACCGTTGAAGGGGAAAAAATGAATTTTTCTCAATGAATAAACGAATGGAAGAAACGAATGAAAGAATTTTTTTTCTGGTTAGACACACTAACCAGTGTAGCCTATCATTTTTCAATGGAAATGGATGCTCTTGTTGTATGTTTGTGTTCTATAGCTCGCATCAATTTTTTCTTCTTTTAAGTTTATTTTCAATTTTTTTTGAGTATGTTGTTGTTGTTTATGATGTTTGCTTTTTTTTCCCTACACTTACAACTCTCATTAACCAGATTTGACATTTGAAGAATCTTTAAAACAACAATATTATTGTCACAAATCAACCATCAACAAAGGTTTCTGTTGTGTGTTAACTGTTTTATTTCTTATTGGTGAAGTTATTTTTAAAAAAAATCCAAAATGTATATGGATAGTGGAGTTTCGGGCAATGTCCTTTACAACCAAAACAATGGTATAATTTTTTATCGGTTATCATTCATCTAAGTTTCTCTCAATCTAATTCTTTATTCATTTTTTTCCATGAAAACTTTTCTTCACTCAAATTCTTCAATTGATAAAAATCTAAGATTATCAACTTGAGAACGAAAACTACGGATTGTTTCTTGGTGGGGAGAAAAATTGATTTTTCTTAATTGTTTTAAAAAAAAATTTTTTGAAAATTGCAAGTCTTGATATTTTTTTTGGAATAATTTTCTCCTATTTTTGCTTTTCTATTCATTCGAGGCTTGGTACAAACTAATAGTTTACTCTGCAATTCAAAAGAATCGATTGTTTTTTTTTTCTTTGCGCCCGTTTGTTTTGTTTTTTTCTTTGATTTTTTTTTTTGTTTGCCTTGGCTACAAATTGAAAAGTTCAGTACAGAACAGAAAAACTTTGGATTTTTTCAGGCAAAAAAATAGAAACACAGGGTATACAAAAAACAATAGAAACACAGGGTATACAAAAAACAATAGAAACCGAATCGCCGTGTGTGCAGCCCGTTAGCAATAGGCCACCTTTTCTATGTGTGTGTGTGTGTGTGTCTCAATGCGAATGTTTCCTAGTGTTTTATTTGGTTTGTTTTGTTTTAATGATTTTTTTGTTTCATTCTTTAAATTAGTAATGAATTGTCTTTGGCAATGTTTAGTAGCTTGAGAAGAATAGTTTGTTTGTTTTTTTTTACATTGTTTTTGCTCTATTTTTGAGTTTTTGCTCTAAATCTGTCTGTTTAAATTATTATCTTTCAATTAATTGAATTATGATTTATAAAAAACTATCCAAAGGAGACTCGCTGGGAATACACGATCCATCGGAGATAGAGTTTGGTGGAGTGGGCCACGACAACCAAGGACAATTCGCGAGAAAATCTAAAAAAATTCTACGTGGCTTGGTATTGATGATCATTGTGGCATTGTGTTGGGTTGGCACCATTCACCTATTCCGTTTGAGCTTTCACCGTGAACGGTTGCTGGTGGCTTTGAAACAGAACAGCGGTTCAAACAACAACAACAGCCATGCTCTCGCTCAGACATCACCATCACCAAATGGTTTGGCTTATACCGATCTTTTTGGTAATCAATCGATGATGATGATGAGCTCTGCCATTCCATCTCTCTCTTCGCCATTCCCAACAACGACCAAAGTATTTTGTTTAAAAAAAAAAAACTTCCATTTTAAATTAATTTCTATCACATTTTAAGATTCTAGAACAAAAATCCAAACGAACCAATCTACCGAAACAGCAGAAAAACTCGGAATATCCTAGCTCAAATTTCGATGCTCCCTATTTCATCACTTGGTATTGTACGATTTGGAATGTTTTCTTCTTGCCTGTTTATATGGTGATCCATGTTTGTATCATGAATCATCAATCAAAATCTTCAAACAATTCTTCGAACAATGCCGAATCAAATCAAACCACTGGAGACAGTGCCGGAAGCAGTGCCATCAGCAACAATCCTTTTGGTAGCAATACAAGCAACAAAAGCTCAAAGGACAATAACTCTTCAAACAACACGGGACGAGAGAGCAATGACACTTCGGTCAAGAAAGTTTTCATGTCAGTTTTGAATGAATTTTTTTTTTCTCTGATTTCTAATCATATCTTTTATTTTCATAGTGAAAGCATTCAAGGCCTGGTTGAACGTGGCTTCACCATGGGTCAATTTTTCTGGCGCTGTGCCTTCTTCTGTACTCTATGCATGTTGGCCAATTACATGATGATATTTTCGCTTCGAATTCTCGATGCTACTGTGGTGATGTCGTTGGTTTCGACCACCGTTTCGCTTATCTACCTCTTGTCGTGGGTTGTTTTGCATCAACAGTTTGTCGGCATTCGAGTATATATTAAACAGCATGAAAATATTATGAACAAAAATTTTTGAAATTTAATTTTTAATTTTCTTCTGTTAGATTGTTGGAATTATTGTTGTGGACACTGGAGTGGCATTGTTGGTCTACATGGACGGTGTACAACACCAAACTTTGGCCATAGTGATGATCGCTTTTGGTTCGGCCATTGTCTACAGTGTCTACAAGGTAGCCTTATAGCTCTCGAAACTTGACTTTAAAAAAACTTTTCAAAAGGTTTTCATGCGACGAATGATTGGCTATACGACCTTTTCGCAAATGTCTCTATTCCATTCGTTGATTGGTTTGCTTAGCATTTTCCTGGCGTGGCCATTGATCTTGCTTCTATTGGTCACCGGAGTGGAGACTATTGTTTGGCAACACATACCATGGCTCTATATTACAGGAGCTTCGGTTTGTTTCTTTTTGGCCCAAATCTTGGCCAGTTTCTGTGTCATTTGTACCTACGAAGTTTTTCTCACCTTGGGAATTCTTTTTGCTATTCCAATATCTGCAGGTTAGTTTTTCTTTTCATTGAAAAAAAAAATGTTTCAACTACAATTCAAATAAACTTTTTTATTCCACACAGTCATTGACATCTACATAAACTCAGTGGTTTTTAGAGATATGAAACTTGGCGGAGTGTTGTTGATCATAATCGGCTTTTTGGTTGTTCTATTGCCGGACAATTGGAATATCTACCTAACTAACCTGCTTCGCAATCGTTTGAAGAAATGGACTCAGAAAAGCGAAAAGAAAAAGAGTGGAATCCGAGTCCAAAATCAAGACGTTGCCACCGGGCATTTGTCAAGACTTAGAAGCGGTAGTGGAAGGGTGGTTGTTCTTTCAAGTGGAAGAGTTAAATAAAATTTGAACAAACAAGAACTCTCAAGAATTTCAAAGAAAAATTATGAAAACATCTCATTTCATGACACTTCATTTGAATAATTTTAGTTTTAAATGGAAAACTTTCGAACAAAACTCTCAAGTACTCTGTGATAAAATTTTTTAATCGTTGTGGGTAAAACCCAAGCCCATTTGCTTAAATGAATTATTTAACTGTTTGTTTGTTTTTTATGAATAAAAAAAAATCAAAAATTGAATTGAAAATTGAACTATCATAATGTATCAATTCGAAATCATTATTCTAAAAAAATAAAAATTATCTTATTTGACTAGAATTGAATTTCAAAAGTTCAAATTCCTTCTCTGTTGACCCAGGGATAGTCATGGGGACAGGTCTCATCATCACAAATGACCATTCGTTTAGTCAAACCACCCAATTCATTGACGTTGATGTAATCGCATTTTTTCAAAAACTGTGTTGTCGACTCGATTTTCTCTCCATTCTTCAAGCCACAAGTGGTTTGTTTCACTGGCTTGCAGCTTTTCGATTTTTCTACGTATTCCGAAGTTCGAGATGGATGTTTCATCCATTCGATAATTTCATGAATCGAAACGGCAAAAACATCACTCTTGGTGGTTATCATTTTCAAAAACTTAAACAGCCCCTCTCTTCTCGATTCGTTCTGCATCCATTCTTCACTGAGGAACAATGGGAATGGAGCTCGATTTCCTTCATAGTAGCGTTTGAAGTTGCTTTCGAATAAATTATAGATCTGATCTACTGTTGGCTTATAGTTGACCGAGCCATCGCTGTTGAAAAAAATACAAGCCGATGCCACGGCGCATTCTCGATGGAAAGTTTCTATTTTTTTTGATTGAAACATAATAAATGTTTCATTGTTTCAATCGATATTCTATTGGGTTTATTACCATGGTTGATGATAGAAAGTCCATCCCAATCATTCATCGGAACTTCCCAAAAACCCTTATATTTTTGATCGATCTCTAGGCATGGTGCCACTTGACAATCGGATGGTCGTTGAAATCCATAATCCAAAGTATGAGGAAAAAATGGTGATTTAATTCCCTTGCGAGATGGATTCGAACAGTCGTATTCAAAGCCCTCCTTAGCTAGAGCCTTGAGAAAAAATTTCATTTTTCAATAGAATTCAAATAAAATTGCAAAATTTACTGTAAATGTCAAGTTGCCGGCTGTTTGAAGGTTGGGAGCTCGAGCGCCACGAATCTCCTCGATTGGAATCTCGGCAAATTTGGAAAGAATCCGTCTTTGACCACCAAATTCCCATTTCCATCCTTCGTAATTGAGATCTTTCCAATATTGTTGGAAATTATTTTTTGATTTGCTTGATTTATTTTGAATAATAAAAAAATGATACGCGTTCAGTTGAGAGTTTTTTTTCGTATTTTCAAGTTTCGATTACCTGATTGAATGTACTCCAATCTCGTTACCATGTCGATGAAGCTCGTGAACCAATTTGTAATTGGTATCAACATGAGAGACGAAATAGGTCGATTTAGACGGGCAACCATTCGGATTTTTATGCTCCATTATTTGTTGATAATATGGAAAGTTGGTCACTGTGACAGCACCATCAAAAGTGATCAATACGAATTGAGGAATGTCGTTGATTTGCAGGCCGCTTGGTGGCAAATCCGACAAACAATGACAATCCGGTAATTTACAGGCTGTGAAATTGCAAAATATGTTTTGAAAAGTCGACTCATAATGACTTCGCGTGGTTGTTCTATAGGGAGTTTGTGTGGTTGGTGGATTTGATGGTGAGACAGTTCCAGCTGTAGTTGTCGGGTTAGTTTTAAAACTTTTCGTAGTAAGCAGTTCTGCCGTGTGAGTTGTTGAACTTTTTGGGGTAGGTTTTACTGCCCCGCTAGATTCTGTGCTCAACACTATTTATAAGAAAAAAATTTTAAAGAAAAAAATAGCCGTACAGCGTGTTTAATGAAAGTTTCCGAAAAGCATCCGAAAGCATCGAAACTGACCTATTACCGCCGAAAGTAGAGTGACCAACACAAGAAAAATAATTTTTTTACAAAATTTCATTTTTAAATTATAAAAGAAAAACAATCAATCTATCAACGGCTTCTTCTACCTTGATTTATATACCAAGAAGATAGCGTTATTTTGAAAAACGATTGCAATTTTTTTTTCTTTAAAAGTGTTTTTAATCTATTTTAAGAGAAAAATTCCATTAAATTGAAAATCTATTTCTAAAGATAAGTTTCGAGTGCTTGGAGATCTTGTTAGAATAGAAGAGTAGTTTAGTTTAGTTCAACTTTTTTTAATAAGATAATATTATTGCCATTTATTAAAATTTTTTAATCAAATCAAATGGCAATAATCATTTGGAAAACAAAAAATTTTTACTCTTCATTAGTATTTAATTTGATAATTAAATTTGCGAAATTAAATAAAATTTATTTATTTACATAATTTAATGCTAATTTTTTGTTTGTTTGTTTTTCTTATTATCACAGAAAGCTTTGAAATAAATAAAAAATTTTAAATGATTTGTTTTAGAATCAGTATATAGCTCCTCTGTAATTTAGGCAGAAAAATATTTTAAAAAAATACATCAAATCAATCGTTTACGATTTTTGTAGATTTTTTTATGTAAAACGATCGATTCCGTTTGACGTTGGATATTTCCGATTTCATTCGATGCAAATGAGATTCCGATGGAGTGGGAGATTTTCGAAATCTAAAACTTGCCGATGTTCTAGGATTTCTCAATGATTCTAGTTTGTTTCTAGATTTTTGTTTGCTCTCCGGAAGTTCTGTGCCTTCGGAATTGCTTGTGGATAAAAGTGACAATGTCACCGTGGCGGGTGAATTCTCTCGACGGAAACTTTTCTTCAACGATGATGATGGTACACTGAATGTCGATCCGAGCGCTTGTTTTCTTCGTACCTCAACCATTCCGCTAATTACTTGTGTCATTGAGTTTTTTGTTGAGTTTTGCGATCTTGACAGAAGAGAATCTCGATTGATTTTTCTTCCAAGTACCCAATAGGTTTCCATCAGGCCTTTTCCCTTGACAGAGATTGGTCCTCTATACTCCAATTTATAGCCTTCATCTATCAAAATAGTTGCCGTATTCTTGGGCACCTTTTCATGGAAAAAAATGAAAATTTTTCTAAAAACAAAATTCAACAAACTTGAATTTTATCTAAAGCTCCGGTTGAATCCATACGGCTTGCCTCGTTCACAGTGTTTCCCCAAATATCGTAAACTGGTTTTTTTGCTCCAATCACACCACCAACCAACGATCCATAGCTAATGCCTTGATGTGATAAAAAAATGAAAACACTTGAATTTTTGTAAAAAAAATACCGATTCTCATTTTAAAATTGTTGAAAGAATGAGTGTTCACATCCTCCAACGCCTCCTTCATTGACAGGGCAAAATCCACCAAGGCATTCAATAGGAAAGCCACCGATTTACCCTAGAAAAATTTCAAATTTTTTTGTTAAAAATAGAACTTTAATTTTTTTTCTATACAAAATCTCTGGGATTAAGTCCGGAGGCTGCCATGTACGTACTGCTGATGGTTTTAATTTTCTCGATACAACCATACCGTTCATCTTCTAATAACTAGAAATAGATGTTTTTTTTTTTAAATTAATATTAAGAACAGAATCGATCTAA
This sequence comes from Octodonta nipae, assembly GCA_034190945.1. Classification (NCBI taxonomy): domain Eukaryota; kingdom Metazoa; phylum Arthropoda; class Insecta; order Coleoptera; family Chrysomelidae; genus Octodonta; species Octodonta nipae. The sequence goes on from JAVLUE010000474.1 coordinate 163,750, forward strand.
CTTGATCAAAATCGAAAATGATTTCATTTAATAGACGAATGCACTCCACTCCGTTGTTGATATCCTCTGAGTAAAAACTGGCAAAATTCGGGATCGAAGCAAACAACACGGCACAACATTCATACGATTGAGCATACAATTGCTAGAAAAGAAAAAAATTTTAAAATTTTCTGGGAAAAAGTGTTTTATTTTTTCAACTTCTGTGGATCGATCTTGTTTGAGAAAGTAACTGGCCACATGATCCGGTAGAATATTTTTCAACAATTGAGCATTGTAGTGGCGAATTTCACGCATGTCCTGAAGCTCTCGTTTGGCTTGCTGTTTCCATAGAAAATCCAGCCTAGAAGTCCGTTCGGTCTTCGCTCGAAACAGAATTTTTCATTAGTTTTGCGGTATTTATCAAAAAATAATTTCATACCAATCGGCAATGGTGAATGACAATGAAAAAGCACAGAGTCAAAATGATGAAAACTTTGGTCTCCAGTTTCATACAGCTTTCGCTTTTTTCACTATTGATTAAAAATAATAATGATAACCGAATAATTAATTCAAAATTAATGAAAATTTTTCTTGTAAAATGATTTTCATTTAAAAAAAAACAAACGCAATTACTTTTCATTTGGTAGCAAAAGTATTCCACAAATCTGTTGCCGTGAAAACACTTGAATGAATGCGAAGCGGACTAGTAAAAAATAAACGATTGTCATCAAACTAATCATCGATAGCTTGATGATGTATGGAAGTTTGAGGAAGGTGGCCATCGAAACCATGGTAAGCATCCATAGAAGAATGAAGTACTGCCGAAAAACATTTTCAAATTTTTCAAAATTTTGCAAACATTCCAACTGATTTTTTTTTTGAAATTTAAATCAATGAATGGCAATACCTGAGGATAACGACAACGTGGTGCTTGAAGCTTCGAATCAGAGCCATTACTGGTCGAATGAAAATACTCGTAGTTGCCCAAAAGAAGGGAATTATTGGTTAAATTGTTTTGGTTTGTTTTTTCGCCATTACCATAGCTCATTAGCAATTCATCATGAAACAATTTCTGCTGAAAATTCATTTGATTTTCCCTAGAAAATTGTGCTTTATTGTGGTTGTAATTTTCACACAGCAACTAGAGAGAAGAAAACAGAAAAATTAATCACCAAACAGTTAATTCCAATCTTTCTTTCTCTAACCATTGAAATGATTGACATCAAAAACAAAAGAATCATCACAAACGAACAGAATGAGTTTCTCAGCGATGGATTCTGATCCAAACAACGTACAAACAAACGTAAAGCTCGACATTTTGTTTTGTTTTCCTTCGAGACCAAGATCAACACAAACATCGCAACAAATGGAAATGTCAAGGATGCATAAACGAATAGATTCAATATTGATCTAAGAAATCAGTGTATGAGTGTGATTGAAAATTTAGCAAGTTTACTTTAGAAAGTTTACTTACAATGGTAAAATTATTAATGATATCATCACTACAAAAAGATAGATCAATATAAAAAGAAAACAAATTCGAACGAAACACCAAATCAGGTATTTTGATAAACTTTAAAGCAAAAAATACAGAATTTCATAGTTAAAATAATTTTTTTTTTAAGAATTAAAACTGCTCTGTTTCAAACTATACCATGTTTTCGTATTCTGTTGATTTAAAAGTGAGCAAAAACCAATTGACATTATCTCTGAACATTTTCTTATTGGATTCGATTTCAATACATTGATCGATCAGTTCATCTACTTGTTCACTAAGCGACAGAACTTTTTGTATAATTTTTTTCGATTTTTTCATTTTGGAATTTTTCGATGTCATCTGAGTGCTATTGCCAGACGGGTCGGTCTCGACAATGTAATCACTTATCTCAACACTTCCACTTATTGTTTCCGGTTCGGGGTGAAGAATATTTCATTGGTTGTCTGGGATGGTGTTGGTGGTGGTCGGCTCACTACGGTCTGTTGTACTACTGCACTTGAACTACAAGAGCTTTTTCTTCTAGAAATCACAGCCAGTAAATTTTTCTCCGCTATCGCCGCTGTAGGAAAGTTTCTGTTGCTTAGCGATAGTTTTTTACCTGTTTTTAGTTCGGTTTGAATCAAGCTATTGACCTGAGATTTGATTTCATCAAAAGTTTCTTGGTCGTTCGAGCACTTCAAATCGGAAATCTAGTTTTTTTTCAAACAAATAATACGAGATTTTTCTAGAAAAAAGAAACAACGCTTACATTTTCAAAAGGAATTTCCGGACACCAGTCGGCTTGATCATTATCATCGCTCTCCCGTGACCCCGAAGTGAGAATCGTTTTTTTGAATTGATGACTCTTGATTATGATGAATTTTACTGGTTTCTAGTTTTCTATTATCCATGTTTATCACAGTTTGGTCCCAGGTATTTGAAGATTTTTTCGAAAAAATACTACGTCTTAAAGATTTTCTCATTTTCCATTTTGGTGTTGTTGTTGTCCCAACCGAATTGTTCTCATTGCTTTGTAACGAAGAAGTTTTGAATGAATTTTTTGATGAAATTCTAGTTCTTTTAATTAATTCGCCAGTTGTTTGGTTATCGGCTTGAGGCAAAATTTCGATTGAACCATCTTTATTGGCTTTATCTATTTGCTGGTTAAGCTGTTTGGAACTTTTCGTTTGATTCCCATGCTCATAATTTGATTGTTCAATTTTTTGTTGTTGTTGTTTGTTGTTTTCGTTAGATGAAGTTGAAACAGATAAATCAAAAGAATCCGAAAAGTTTGTACAATTTTTGAAATCTGCTTCATTCAATTCGTTCTTCATTCTTGAGACATCTTTTTGTAAAGTTTTTTTCTCATTGTTTCGTTGATTTATCTCGCTAGATATTTTAGCTGAATAGGTCCTCTCACAACCAACGTGATTGGTTGTAGGCAAGTTGATATTATCGGGTAACCCATTATTCTGTGTCGCAAAAAAAAAAAAAAAATAAATCAAAATTGAAATCCAATTTTTTCTCTTAAAAACTTCAAGTTTGTAATTTGATATAAATTTGATTTGAAAATCAATGCTTTTCGATCGTTCCAAATTGGGGACCGTAACAAACTAACAATACACAAACCATTGGCTATTCAAAATATTTGTTCCAAATGTTTTCAAATTCTAAGCTTGACGTGGTTTCATTTTTAAAAAACTAAAATTAAGTTGATTGCTTTGAAATTTTCTCTTGGAATCATCTTTTCTATGCTATCCAGAATGTTATAATCGATTTTTTTTTCTAAAAAAAGAAAAGCTCTGTTTAAAATGGAAATGAATGTGAAAATTGTTTTATTCCATTAGTGGTTTTTAGGAGTTTGGAAAAACAAAAAACAGACATTTGATACAACATATAATAAAAATTTTTACACCAAAAAACACTTACTTTTGGCTGCCATTTGGATGGTTTATCTTTAATGATCAAATAGGTTTGAACTGCATGATCCCGTAGATAGGCATCTCGTTTCTCTCCATATCCGTTCTCCAGTTCATAAACACCATTTAGATATTCTTTTGTTCTCTCTGAAATATGGATTCTTCTAAATATGGTATAAATAATAAAATAAACCAGAGAATATTAAAATTACTTTTGAATTTATTTTCATTTTTGGTTTCCTCAGAATAATTTATAAATTAAATTTTCTATTTAAATAAAATAGTTGTTGAGCTCAATTACAAGTAATATTATCTGAATATTAAATGATTCTACGTTTCAAGTAAAGTTTACCAACTTATGAAATGTGTCACGTATAAAAAGCTCTAAATAAAAATTTCTCCCATAAATTTGTTTTTTTGGCTGCTGGTTTTTTTGGTTTTTCACTCGATACGGGTTTTCTCGTTGAAAACCGAAAAAATTTGATTTTTGATCAAAATTTTTAGCATTTTTTTCTGTTTATCTATTAATAATTTCAAACTCTTTTCAAAATTTATTTTAGCGCCAATTTTTTTTTTCTAGGAAAATTTAAGTCAAAATAAATTGGCATAAATTTTTTAATAGTATCGAGTAAAAGTTCTTGGTGAGCTTAAGTGAAACTCAAGTCTTATGAAATTCAATCTTTTTTCTCTTCTTTTTTTTTTTTTTGAAAGAACATTGTTCGTAGACTAACAAGCTCTTTTGATCTGTTGCCATAAATCTTTTAGAATCACAATTAAGATTCAGAAATTATGTTTCGGGATTTTCAGCTATTAAGCCTAGTTTAATTGCTCATTCACTCGAACCTGATTCGAATAAAACCACTAAAGAAATTTTGCAAAATCAAGTTTTTCTCGTATCAAGTAGCGTGGTTTCTAGATTTTCATGAAATCAAATATTCCTATCAAAAGCTTATTATAAGCGTACACTTCTAATTTGCTCTCACCGCTAGGCATTGTTGTTTTTTTTTTGATCCAATCTTCAATCAGAAAACTTTCAAGCGACTCATCAATGAAAATCAATGAATGCGTCGAGTTAAAAATTTTAATCAATAGAAAGATTCGACTAATCAGATTTATCAGTTTTTTTCAATTAGCTTTCTTATTGATTGTCGGCTTCATTTGTCGAATGTTCTGTTCATGTGTTTTGTATATCGACTGAACTCCACTAGAATTAATTTGATTGACATTGAAATTTGACTACACATTGAAATTGTCTAGATTGAATAGATGAAATTATTGATTTGAAAAGAAATACTTGTAAAACTTTTGGTATTGCAAATAATTTAGAGAAACAAAAAAAAAACTTTCACATTTATTACAATTTGATTATTTGAGAAAAATATAATTAGATTTCATCTAACTAACCACTATTAACTCAAAAATAATTGAAAATTATTTCTTGAAACTAATCTGATGAGAAAGCTGACATTTCTTGTTCAAAATAAATTAAACCAATTTATGCTTGTTTGGAATTAAATTCTGATTTTATTCTCAAAAAAAACTTGATATTGATTTTGAAATCAATCAAGTTAATTTGGAAATTTGATTCCAAAAAGATCAAAGAGAAAAAAAGAATTGAATCTATTTTTAAATCTTTTTTTTCAAATTTAAATTCAAGTAGTCTATGATATAGATTTTGTTTTTTTTCAAACTTTGTAGATAGTTTTTCAAATCAATTGATGCTTCATTAAAAATTGGAAGCAATTTCAAACTCTAATGTACTTTGATAATCAAAAACTTTAATCGGTTTATTTAAGACAGATCATCAGCTCTGAATTGAGTTCTTGTGAGTTCATTCTTTGATCATCTGAAAGTATTTTAAACATTGTTTCAAAAAAATAAGTCACATTTATTTTTCGTGAACGGCTCATTAATCAGTATGTTTTTTCTCCTTGCAAACTCTATTCTTGATTGATTCTTAGCATTTCTGTTTTTCTAGATTCTGTTTGACCAAGATCTGGCTCTAGGCAAATGTTTTAGTTTAATGCAAATAAGAATTACAATGAAACTATGGTTCTTCTTATCGAAATTGATTTGCAGTTTAGTATATATCCCTTGTATAAGGTTATCGATAATGATAGAAAAAAAATCGAAAAAAGTGTTTCAAGTTATAGTTTTTTTCGTAAGAGAGAAAAAAAATTGAATTGGCTTAAAATTTCCAATAAAAGAAAAATACTCTGCCTGAATTTTATTTTCAAACAATTTTCAAAAACCTTCAAATCTGTCAAAAATTGTGCTTGCTTTTCAATATTTTTTTTTCTGTAAATAAATAGAAAAAAATCAGGAATTTTATTTTTTTCCTAGTTGTCAGTCAAAAATCAACTCTGATCTAAAAAAATGATTGAAATTTAGATTGAGAATTTTTAACGATTCTTGAAAAATTGTTGAAGATTGTTGAAAACATTGAATTAATTGCAACAACAACAAAAATTAAAAAGCTGTTCTCGAGTACGTACCCTGGTAAGCCACCAGATTCCATGTGATTAGCAAGGGTCACATCATTAGACCAAACATCGAATTGCCATTTTTGTAAACCTATCACACCGCATAAAACCGATCCCGAATGGATTCCAATTCTGTAATGATGATTCTGTCAAAAAAATTCTTTTGAAAAAAAATCTCGTTCACCTCATGTTCAAATCGACGCCAGCTTTTTGTTTGACTCGCCTGAAACAAAAAAAAGAGAGTTAAGGCCAAATTGTATCACAAGAAGAAAAATTCAGAAAAAATCAAATAGCTTTGATCTATTATTGATAAATTAATCTGAATTAGATTTATCTTTGAAATTCTTTTTTGGACAACAACATTACATCAGAGGTGTTTTGGTTGGAAACTACTAGTCGAAACAAATCGCATTTCCAAAATTTGTTTATCAGATTTTCTTGAAAATTTCATTTTTTACTTTTTTCATCTTTTCCATTCTATACTAGGAAAATTTTTAGGCAAAAATCGAAAAAGTGGTACTGTGTGTGTGTGAGTGAAACGATTGAAGCATGAAATTAACTGAAACTAATTTTTGAGACGGCCAGTCGAATGGCTGATCGTCTCAAAAAATTTTTATGGCAAAACTTTTCAAACCAACTAATAAAAAGCTGAGTTCAGTTTAAAAGACAAAGGAACTTACTTGATGTCTTCAATCATGTGAAGACCCATCTCAACGGCACACTCGGCGTGATCGGATCGTGGAGTGGGTAATCCGCAAACACAATAATAACAATCCCCCAACAGTTTAATTCGATGACAATGGTTTTCCTAAGTTTTTTGAAGAGAAAAAAAATTGTAATAAAATAATTTGAAAATCAATTATTCAATCCGAGAGAGTTCTTTCAAACAAAAACTAAACTTTTTTTCTAACAATTTTTTTTTTGTTAGAAAAACAACCGTGTTGTCTACTTTTTCGAAAGTTTCTCGTCTACGGGACTATTTTATTCTTTTTTTCTTCTAAAATTCTTTCAGATAGAAGGAAGAACGGAATTAGAAGAAAAATTTATTCTTTGAAAATATCTTAGAAAATATATAGTCGACAAGCAAGAATTTTTATTGAGAAAAAAAAAGAACTCAAAACCAATTTTTTTCCAACATTTTCTTCAATTTTTTTTCAAAATTTTACGATTTTTTTTTTGTTGAAAATTTTTCAATATGAAAGAAAATCAAAAATTTTAAAATTAAATAGTTTCTGATTTTTGTTTTGTTTTATTGTTGCTGTTTCAATTTTTTTTATTAGCAGTGATTGATTTTTCTTTTGATTTGAAATTTTAAATATCTAAATTTTGATCGAATCTTTGAGCAGCAGTTTTGCCGAGCCTTGTCGTAAGATCTCTGGTTTTGATCTCGAGTTGTTGGACACCTTATAACAAAAATCTTTAAACAAAAGTAGCCTTTCAAGTAGCTTTTTCTTTCTTTCGAACATATTCGAACAAGTTTGAAAAGATTTTAAATTTTATTAAGGCAACAACAATAAAAACAGCCACACAGAAAAAACTTTTACTTTGATACTATGAATTGATGATTAAAATTTGACTCGACTAAATAAAACTCGAATAAATGATTTGTCAGAATTGATTATTGGCGAAAAGAAAAATTCTAAGGTATCAAACAGAAAAAGTTTCTAATCTCTATCGATTGGAAACAAAAACAAAACAAAAAAATACTCTCTGTGTCGAATCTATTAGGATCAACAATCTTACTGAAATTCTATAAAGAAATATTTCTCATCAATTCCAAAAACTTTGCAAGACTTGAACGAATTTCAAAACTATTGAGTTGCATATAATAATTTTTCTCAATTCTCTAAACTTTAAAACTCAATTCAAGATTAAATTTTGTTTAGTTTTAAATTTCAAGTTGTTTTTTTTGTTGTTCAAAATTATTTTAATGCTATTATAAAATATTCAAGTTTGAAAAAAAACAAACTATTTTTCCTAAATTTAGAAAGAAAAGTTTTGGATTCAATTCAGAGATTAAGGAAAATAGCGTTTATTAACGCTTCTGTTTTTCAAATTACATTTGCAAACTGATGAGTTCAATTTTCTTTTGTTCTTCAAAAAAAATTTTTCAATTTTTAATCACATTATTATTAATTAATTAATTACAATTAGCAAATTATTGTCATCAATTTGAAAAAAATCTATTTTATTCATTGGGTTTCTCTATTCTATTATATGCTAAATGTTTTGTTAATTTAAAAAATAATTTCAATGGAAAAACGTAAAATTCATTAAATTCAGAGCCAAATTGATTTTTTCTTTGAAATTTCCTAAAAAAGAAGTTGCATTGAGCATTGTTTTTTTTCATTTCACAAATAAAAAGAGAGATTCTCTTGTTTTGCCACCAATTATTATTATTGCCCTGGATAAACATGCATTCAAAACACATAATTTTCGATTTTTTTTCTTCATATTTTTTCTATGTTTTATACTGAGTTGAATAATGGAGTGAATTATTTTTCACTTTTAAAATTGTATATTATCATCGGAGTAGAGATGTATGTTTCATAAAATAAATGATAAAAAAATGAATAATGTTAAAAAAATGATGTTCAGTCTTTTTTTTACATTTTGGAAATTTTAAAATTTTTTTTTTTTTTGGCAATCATTCAATCGTTTTGTTGCGTTGTTGTTGTTTTTGGCTACTTTTTTTCTAAAATAGAGAGGATTTTAGGCGATTACTCAGTCAATTTATCGAATTTTTCTTTTTTTAAAGAAAAAAAGTTTTTTTTTTTAAATTGACTTTTTTGTTTGACCTGTCAATTTTTCTATAGATGATTCAATAGAATTTCATAGAAAACATTTGAATTCGGTAGTGTTAAAAATGCTAAAATAAAATAAAAAAATATTTTATGCTGAATGATGCAGAAAAAAATTTTTTTTTTATTATCTGGCATCCAGGCAGAAGCTATCTGCTTTATCTAGGTTTCCATAACATAGCAAAACAGAGAGAAAGAGCATTAGACCATTCATTTCGTCAATGAGAAAACGTTACACTTTCTGGCTTGTTATTCTCTGATGATCATTTCTTATTATTATTGGAAAAAAAACTTGAGAATAAAATTTAATATTTGAGTTTTTAAAAGTTTTTTCAACATCACGTTATTACTAAAGTTGAAGTTGTTGTTTTTTTTTTAAAATTAAATAAACTTATCAGAAAATTGAATTAAATTTTTAAAGAAAAATTTCCATGCAATTGTGATAACATAATCTTTAAGTGAAAAATTTAAGATAAGTAGAAAAACATTGAAATAACATAGATACCTCGGCTTTTCGATCAAATCTGGCGTAAAGGTTGTTAAGCATTTGGACCAACTCTTGAGCCGAGCATTGCGATGCCAAAGCGGTGAATCCTTGAATATCAGCAAACAATATACTGATGATGGCAGCAATTTTTTTTATTTATTGTTGTTGTTTCAAATACATAAACATTAAAAGCATTATTTTTAGTGATTTTTATCATTGTTTATATCTTTGTTTTTTTATTATCATAGTTTAATATTAGAAAAAAATTACCAAATTTAATTAATAAATTTGATTATAAAATAAACGTTTTAGTTCTGGTTTGTGGTTTACAATACTAGAAAAAAAACAGATTACGATGCAATCTAGAAAAATAATCAAATTTTCTTCTAAAACTTTCTCATTGACTTTGAAATAATAACCGATCATCTAATTGAATGTTTATTTTTGTGAAAAAAAACTTGAAGAAAATTTAAAGTTAAAACTTAGCGACAAACGGCTTTTCTTGCCAGGAAATTACCTAAATTAAATAAAACAATCTGAAAACTTTGTACTAGAAGTTGTTGTTGTTTTTTTCTTTAGATTATTCAAACCATAATAAACCAAAAAACAGCTTCAAGACAACAATCAAAAAGACGAAAAGCAAAAGCTATTAAATTTTTAATAAGATGGAAGCATCGATTCTTGGAATGTTCTTTGAAATGTTTATAAGACAACCACTAAAACACTTATTCTCTTGAATAATTATTCAATAGACAGATAGAAATAAAAACAAAAAAGTTTTCAAACGCATCCTTCAAACCGCAAAAACTTTCTTTAAAGAAAAAAAAAACAGATTCTATTATATTCTTGGAAAACAGAAAATACCACCATTTTTTCTCAATAACTTTTTTTTCAAGAGCTTTTCTTAAGAAATGATAAATTTCTAACATTCAAGACCTTGATCAAAAATTAAAACAAGGCAGAGGTTAATTCAAAAAAATTTTCTTCTTTACATTTTTAAAGGAAAAATGAAACAATGAAAACAGAATCAATAGAAAAAAAAATTGTGAAATGCAAAAGGTTTAATTTAATTGAACAAACGGAATGTTTGTTCAAGAGCAGAACCGAAGTGAGAAAAAAAAAATGATTAAAATCCACTTTGAAGCTGTCGAATACCGCTGATATGTATTTCACATTGTCTAAGCATTTCATAACAGAAAATTTGACTCAATCTTTTTTCTATTTGTTTTATAAACTCAACCAAGCGCGTAATATGAAAGTTTATTTTCATTCAAACTTATTCTTCTTTTCTGCATAATTTCGAATAAACTTGGAACAAAGTTTTCATTCCAGTTGATAATCGAATCTTCCGTTTTTTTTCGTTAAAAAAAAGTTTTTTAAAAAAAAATTACTTTGAAACCAATGAGAATGTGAAAAAAAAATGTGGTTAAGAAAATCGTAAAACAAAAAACAATGAAACTGCATTGAAATTAAATTAATTTTTAAAATCATTCGATACTCGTTTAGGTTTATTATTATTCAAAAAGAAAATAAATAAACATCAAATTAATATTATTATCAAGTTTTTTTCATTAGTTGTGAAAAAGTTGTAAAAGATAATTTTTTCTCTTTCTGAAACACTTGAATGATGTTTATTTCAGTGAATTTAAATTTTTCTCTTTTCTTTTTGCTATCTGACAAGTCTTATTCTCGATGGAATTTTGCCTTTGGCGCTAGAACTTGTCTTGAATCCTTGAGCGTTTATCTCTAGACATCTTTTTCAATTTGAATTATTATTAATATTTATTTTTATAATAAAAAAAAAATTTCAGCGACAACTGGTTCTTTAAAAGTGATAAAGTAAAAAGAAAAACTGTTTTTACAGGAAATTTTTCAATTGAAATCGAAATTGATTTTTTCAGGTTTCTTTTAACAACATCTTGAACAAAAAAACTGTTAGATAAAACCTATTAATAATATATACGGTTTGAATGCATCAAATTATTCAAAATTTTTCTTTGAAAATAGATCATGGTTGTGGGCTGTTGAACAATCTTAATTATCATGGAATCTTATATATAAAAAAATAGTTTTTTTTTCAACAGCAGAAAAAAATCCAATAAGTTCATTTGGTATTGGTAAGAGAAAAACAAAAACTAGAATCTATTTCCATTTTCTAAGCCAAAACTTCCAAGACTATTTTTTTCCTAGGTTTGTGATAATTTATTATGTCACAGTCTACTGTGTTATTGTTATCATCTTGGAATTGATCGTTTAGTCTTATTATTCTTTTTTATCATTCCCTAGAAATCAAGTGATTATTAAATGATGGAACCAATCATCATAAATAACATTTTTTTTTCATAATTTATTTCTATTAAAAATAATTCTAATCAACTCGGAAGAGTGAAACTTCAGAGCTCTAATCAGAATCAAAAGTGAAAACTTTCGAATGGCATTTATCGAGAAAATAAAATTAAAAAAAAAACTATAACAGTTTCTCAAGTTTCCAAGTGTTTCAAGAACAAAAAAAAATTTTATTCTGCAGCTGGAATTAATTATCAACGATTATAAGTGAATAAGGAAATATCAACGAAAAAACATTATCTTAAATTAGTTTTATTGTGTTGAGTAAGTGAAAGTTAAAACAGAAAATAATAAATAATACACTTACCTGACATCTTTGTAGCAATGAATGTAAATCTTATGGAATTGAGTTGGCATCGGCATTCGAGCATCGTCTTGATTGGCTATATCCGAAATGATTTCCATAGCGACAAACCTCGGCAAAACTGAAAGCAATAGTTTTTCCTGTTTTTGGTTTTCCCCCAATAAAAATGATGAAGTTTATTAAAGTTTTTGCTCCATCTACCTGTTTGGCATTCTCCTTTTCAATGTTGTATCGTGTTTCGATGGATCGACGAGTCTCGAGGAAGGCATTCCGCTGGGCACAGTCAGTCAAATATTTACTGTACATCGATATCAGATTGATGCAGGTATACAAGAAAATGTTGGCTAATATGATTCGGAAAAAAGAGCTCTGCCGAACCAAATCAATATCGAGTTTTAGTGTTAAATCGATTATTGAAGTCAATATGGCACAGAATGTACACCATAACAATGGCAATGGTAGCATGGCATAAATAATCAAAACAAGAAGAAAAGTATGCCAAACCACACTACAGTAGCGAGGAAATCGTAAAGTTCCATTTTCATCTAGCTCCATACAGAATCCTAGCTGACCTATTTTTTTTTTCGTTTAGTAGCGTTAATAAATTAAAATCAAGGAAGTTTTTTTTAAATAAAAACCTTCGAACATATAAGTTATCCATGTCAGTAGAGCTCCAATATGAAGATGATCATTGGCAAAAGTTCTCCAACAAGTTGTCAAGCTAATAATCAAACCATTAATGGTGATCCATACCAATGAGTATTGAAGTCGAAAAAACCAAAGTTTTTGCTTGAAAAGAAAAGTTTCCGTTTTTAGTGAATTGACAATTTCTAAAATCAAAACAGAGTAGATTGAAAAAAGTTATTTCAATATATCAAAAAAAAAAGCAGAAGCAATCTTGCCTGAAGACGATTCAAAATTTATTGTCGGAACTGATTCATTTTTTTGAATTGATTTGATGTTTGGTTCTTTTTGTTGTTCTTGGTCAGCCAAGAGGAAGGCAAGCAAGAATGCCAATTTCAAGACAATATCGACAACGTTCAAAATGACTAATGACTTTTGTCGCTGTCGTTGTAAATATCTTTGATAGGCCAACTCCAGGCGCTTGTCTCTGAATTGATTAGTTAGGTTGAGCAATAGAATTCCTTTGATTTCATCCAAAATTTGGCAATTCAACCAGAGAGAAGAAAAAAAAATCAAATCAAATTTAATTTGAACGACGACACAGAAATAACCATTGAAAAGCTTCATTATTTATTTTTTTTTCAATCAAATAAACCTATTGAACTATTTCGAATAGATTGAATTCGAGTGATTGATGATGATGATGATCACCATTGTCATCATCATCATTATAATTAAAAAACAAAACAAGCAAGCAAGCGAATAGGATGACATGCAAATGTTTGTTTCGCATACCTTTGTAGCTGGAACTACAATTGTCGAGAGCCACTTTATAATAAACAGTCGACATTCGTCGTTTAAAAATAAAAATATTTATTTTTTTGTTGTTGTTGTTTTATTTTTCCGAAAAAAATTATAATTGTAAGGCTGCTTGTTGGTTGTTTGTTTGACAAAATCTGAAGTTTAAAAAACATAAAATTTAATAAAATAAATTTGTCAGAATGTAATTTGAAAGTAGAAAGGCAAAGTTTTTTTTAATTCATTTGTTGTTGTTGTTTTTTTCTTCAAAAACTTGACAATATCATTAAAAATACAACGTTCTCGTTCACGTAACGTAGTGCATGTAGCTCATCCACTTACACACACACACAAAGAATCCATTTTAGTGCTTCATTAAAAACATTTAATTAATTTGAAAACGTTTCTGAGTTCCGCTTTTGCTACGTCTGAATATTCCTTAACAACGAAAAAAAAAACATTCTATGGTTTTGAATTTACGAACAATTTATTATAAAAGAAACTGGCTAAATTGAATTTCTTATCTTCATGTTGAATGAATGGGAGAAGAAGGGTATCTTTCTCAACCAAATGACAACCCTCTGACCAAAACTGATAGATTTCGAATCATAAACAAAAGAAATTCGTTTAAGATTTCTCTTGATGATTGTAATTCCTGAAACCCGGTTTTAAATTGTTATCGGTGGAAATCAGAAACTTTTTTCACAACTATATTTTAAAAGAAAAAAAATATTCTGTATTTCAGAACTTTTAAAGAGAACGGATGGTTCTTCTAAACAAAAACAACAACAACAACGGTTTTAGCTTGTTTTAGTTTCTGCATGATAGAAGCCATGGAACTCTCGGAAATTTGATTTCAAACATAAATTTATAATCTTTTCGTGAATAAGTTCTATTTTTTAAGCTTTAAGAAAAGTTTGTTCTAGCTTTTAAACAAGCTTGTCAATAAGTTTTTTTTAGTCTTTTCATCAATAAATGATTACTAGAATCGTGAAACTTGAAAAACTAGAAAACTTAAATCAATTTCAATTTTAATTAAAATCTAGTTTTAAATTAAATCGTTACAAATTAAACAAATTAAAAATGTTTAACGCTTCGAAAAATTTGATAGAAATTTGAAGGCTCCCGCAAAGAAAATCCAAAAATAGAACCAAAACGATTTTTTTTTTCAAATCAGAATTTTGAAAACTCTATTTTTATCAGAATTTTTTTTTTGTTCGAAAAATTATCACAACTAGATCACAGCAGTGTGCCGATATTGTTTCTATTGAAACAATTTTGGCTACACCTAAACTACGGCACACTGCCTAGACCACTGTCGGCAATAAGGAGAATCTTAGTACAGAAAAAAAAAATTTGCTTTTATTTTTCTCATTCCTCACACAATAACACACAACTTTTCAAGAATTTTCGTGCTATCATTGTTATCGACACTCTTATTTATTCTCTAATTTTCTGAAATTTCAATGAAACACAAATGGCACACTTGAGGTTGTTAATAGCTAAAAACTTGTTATGCTGTGTTAGTGGTGGTGGTGGTTTGCGTGAAACCAAGCTGCTTTAAATTGACTGAAAACACTCATTAAAAATTGTAATTAATGATGTTCACCATTTGAAAGAATCGAGATAAAAAAAAAACACAAAACAAATTAAAATGGCAAAAATCATAGCAATGATGAATTGTTTGAGAATTGTTGTTGCTCCCTTGATTTTGTTTATTATTTGAATTCAAGAGAAAAATTCAAGAGAAAATTTTTCTCAGTTTGAAAAATCAATTTCAAAATTTGAATAATACAAAAATAAATTAGAGTAATAAGTTTTTTTCCCGGTAAAAAATTAAACGTCAAAATTTTTTTCTCTTTTTAAAAAATAAATAAATAAAATATATTGATTTTAATGTTCATTGTTTCTAAATGAGATGAAACAATATTGAATTGAAATTTTTAAATACAGGAGAAAAAAAAACAATTCAAATTTGAAAAAAAAAAATTATTTTTATCGTTTCTCAAAAAAACTTCCAACAAAATGAATTAAAACATTGAGAGCTTGAACATTTTTCTCTCAAACATTATCTTTCAGATAACTTGTTTAGCTTGTAAAGTTGTGTAGTAGAGAAAGCTTGTCAAAAAAAATTTCAATTTTCAATTCATTCAATCTTGTGCCAAAAACAATTTCAGCGAGAAAAAAATGGCAAATTTTTTTCAATAAAATGAAAACTGTCTAGGAAGAAAACCTAATTTTCGTCAAAAAAAAAAAAAAAAAACAACTACTGAACTTAAACAAAACCCAAGTGTTTTTCCTTTATTTTTTTAAGAAAACAATCTTGACACTAGTTTTAATTATTATAGTTTGTAACCGTATTTTACAATAAACTCTTCTTTCTCAAAGTATAATTCAGTTTATTGAGTTTAATTGAGAAAAGAAAAATAAATTTTACTATTGTGTCGTGAAATCTAAAATCTAAATAACATACATAAAATGTCATTTTTCAGTGCTTGACTGTTAAGAAACTAGGTCTTTTAATCCTTGTCATTTATTTGTTTTTTTTCTTGGTTTCAAGCAAGCACAGAAAAAAACTAATTTCTTTTAAGCTAAATAACAAGGCTGAAAACTCGGTGACATTGAATTTAATTTCGAATACTATTTGGTAATTATAATTCCGTCCTATTCCTTCCATCATATAGTTTTCCCAGGTTTCACTTTTTCCATAAAACTGAATTTTTTTTTTTTTACATTCTCTACAGAACACGCATAATTGAGACAATGTAATTTTTACTTGAATTTCTTAAAAACAAAAAAATTGAAAATGAAATTTTATTTGGAAAAAAAACAAGAGAAAAATTATTCCATCACTTTGTTCATTGAATCATTGTTTCTCTTTCCAGCCAAACACTTTGATTTATTTTAAAAATTCTTATTCAATCATTTTCAAATAAAAAAGAAACATCAGAAGAGAGAAAAAAAATTGTTAAAAAGGTTGTCAAATTAAATCATCTTGGTTTATCATTTTTTTTCTCTCTCTGTTTTGAAAACCATTTACCGGTCTGATCGGAGCCGGGACTCTGCCAGCTAGAACAAATGAATCAAACGAATGACGGAAACTTAACACACTGTGTACCGACAGTATATTAAATTGAAAAAATATTGTTTTCTCCTACAAAAATCTTGGTGGAGTTTCTTTTTTCTATCAGTTTTAGTGTTTTTCTCAAAGATGTACGAATTATGAGCAAATCATCATCATATATATTCTGTTTGTATTTTATTTTTATTATAATTTTGTCGACTCAATTCACACACAAACACACACAAGAAGAAGAAGAATAATACCAGCAGTGTGTAAAATACATAATTTTTTTTACAGCTAACATGAACTTTTGGCTCATAATCAAATAAATAATCAATGTCTTTTTTTTTGAATTTTAGAAGTTTTATGAAAGAACAATTCACAAATATGTACAAAAGCCAGTTTTTTCTGTTGATTTTTTACTACACTAAATATTGTGTTTTTGTGTGAGATTTTATAATTAGAAAAAATTCGCCAAAAAACTACATAACATTTAACATTGACTAGCTTTGAACTTTGACCAACACTTTTTATTATTATTATTACTGCTTTCAGGTAATATTTTACGAGCAAACATTTCAATAATTACCTGCTTTTAACGTTTTGCATATTAGTTTTTCTAAAAATTTTTTACAACTGCAAAAATATTTTAATTCTAGGATCTCAGTATTAGAACCACAGATAAAAAAAATTTTAATTTTAAGACTCATTTAACATTTACTTGTTTCGCGTTGAAAAATAGATTCGGCAGTTTATTGAAAATATAAAATTCGAAAACTTGAAACAATGTATAAGAAAATATCTACAAAGAAATAGATAAATTTTCGTAACTTAATTATTTTTTTTACATTGATTCTAGAATACTTTTTAAATCGATTTAATAGTAGAATTTAAATGAAAATATCGATTAAATATCAACGATTTTCATTGAAATAATCTTAAATTTATTAGAATAATAAAAGAAATTTTTTTTTTACATTGTTTATCCGATTATCGAGTTTTAATAAACTTTACTTGAGTTTTAGGTGTTAAAATTTTCTTTTTTAAATTGGTTGGTATTTGACTTGAAACCGACTATCATAAGTTGAAAAATTTTATTTTGTTTATTCACGATTTGCGTGAAGAAAGTAAAAATTTAAAAAATCAAAACGCAAATAGCAACAATGAGAATGTTGTTGGAAATTTTATTGAAATTCTTGCTAAAAGCTTCACTTAGATTGAAACGAGCATATTTTTTTCAGCACAAGCAACTTTAAAAAATTCAAATAAGTAAATAATAATAATAAAATACAATAAGTTACAAATTTTGATTGAAAATAAAAATGATTTCTAACAATCTAGAAAAAAACAAATTTTTAACTTGAGAAAAAAATTCAATTTGGTTGTTACAGTGGAGAGAGTAGCGTTATTTTCATATTCTCCATTAAACTATAGTAACGGTTTTCTCTTTTTTTACAATTCTATTTTTCTAGTTCTACAATTCTCAGTAGTTTGAAAATATTGTTCAAAAAAAAGCAGCTTGGAACTTGATAAAACACACCAATTGGAAACGCTATGCTTGTAACACCAGTTTCTCATTACAACAAAATCAAATAAAAAAGTTTTTTAAATTAAAATTTAAAAAAAAAATTTCATTATTTGAAAATGAAATTACTGATTGTTTGCAATCAAACTAAAGTTATTTAAAAATTCAAGTAACAATTCAATTAGCAAGCAAAAAAAAAAAATCAAATGAGAATCTGTTCGGCAGTGAATGAATATTCATCCAGATAATAACATCAAATTCACCAAACAAGAACTTGTTGTTCATAAATTTTTGATATTAAATCTTTTTAAAAACACTACCCAAATCCCTTCATCAATAATCATTTCCAGGCTACAAAAAGAAGCTTTTGCTATTTGTTTTTTTTTCCTTTGATAAAAACAAAGTGCAGTGAACAAAGTTAAACAAATTAAAAGTTTATTTAGTTTTTGCTGATGGATCAGAAACAGAAACTGGTGGAAAAAAAACAGAACTGAAAAAACATTTGAAATTAAATCCAACATCAAATACCAAGCGGTGAGGCATCAAGATTCTGTTTAAACTGCAGTTTCAAAAAATTAAAAAAAAAGTTTTTTTTTCTAATAATTATAAGTTTTGCAGTTTGTTTTTTGAAATTATCATTATGAAAAAAAAATTGTTTGATCAAAATTTTGATGAAAAATCGTTTTTTTTGCTTCTCTGCTGGTAACTAATTTGAAATCAATAATTAAAAAAAATAACCGAGTCTTCATTTTTTTTTAAATAAATAAATTTATCGTTTTATTTTTTATTTTAAGTTTATCGAAAGATTAAAAGAACAAGAATTTTTTTTTCAATTAAAAAAAAACAAACTAACCGAATAGTTGGAGTGGTTGAAATGTTGGGTTGAAGTTCAATGGATGGTTTGCTGGAAGAAAATTTATCTCTACACAACTTGAGAAAACTTGTTGTCCTTCTAAAATGAATCAAATGCGGGAAACAAATATCCGAATCGATTTTTTTTTTTAGAAGAAAAAAAACACCCAGTATAAAAATTGATTAAAAATTACCAATCGCATAAAATGAAGCGGTGTTTTATGTTTCAAAAACTCAAAGACAAATTTTTATTTTTTTTCCAACAAACCAAAACAAATCCAAGAGAAATTATTCGAAATTACTTTTTTCGCACATTTGAAGAAGAAAACCGGACAATAAAAAAAATTTGAACTTTCTTCAAGCGAAACCATTGTTCAAATGAATTGAGACTGCTGGCACACAGCTTGTTAAACCATCGATAGGGAAAAAAGATGAAGAAGA
Organism: Octodonta nipae; assembly: GCA_034190945.1. Lineage (NCBI taxonomy): Eukaryota > Metazoa > Arthropoda > Insecta > Coleoptera > Chrysomelidae > Octodonta > Octodonta nipae. Next base: position 182,850 of record JAVLUE010000474.1, read on the forward strand.
AATTTGTTGTTGGAACCAAACACAAACACACACACTGACACATTGAACATGCGCTTCTTCTTTCTCATTGTAATCAATTGTTCGATTTTTTTCTTTCCCATAAAATCTTCTTCTTCATCTAAATAACAACTGAACAAATTTTTTTAATAAATCAGAATTTAATAAATAAATTCAATTTTTTTTTAAGAAAAAAAACAAAATTTCGGTTTTTATCTAATTTTATTTATTTATTTTTTGAATTTGGGAACTAAACTAATCAAAGTCTATGGTTTTTTATTATTACTGAAAAAATAAACAAGTCGTAAAACGTGTTTTTTTTCTCGTCATATGAGTTGTACATGGGTCGAATTTTTTTCACAAAGATATGTTGCATTACTCAGGATCAATCATTGGTCCATTGGTTTAGCCTTAAAAATTAATTTCATCAGGAACAAATTTTATTCACAAAGAAAGAAGATGAATTTGTGTTTTTTTTTTATAGTTGTTTTAAATGAATAGAATAAGTTGAATAAATAGAGTAAAAAAATTTTAAATTTTTTTTACAAACAAACAAAAATAATAATAATAATAAAGAGGAAAAGAAGAGTCGGAAACTTTTCTATTTATATGGAATTGAATTTTTGTTTTGTCGTTAGAGAATGGGAACAAATTCTCAGGAATAATAATTTTGAGAACGTAAAAACGAGAAAATAATAATAGCAATAGAAACAACACAAGTTGTTGTCGTTTTTTTTATCGCAAAACATAAGTTTTCTTCGAAAAAAAACAAACAAACAAACAAAATATTCTGCACAGTTTTTGTTTTGATTGTTGTATTTCTCTTGTTTCTCGTTGTTTTTTGTTGTGAGTTTAGTTTGTAAGTTTTCCTCTCAACACCAAGAAAAAGGTCATCTATATTATTATAATATGAATATGAAAACCATTTCAAGGAAATTATTTTTGCTAAATAAAAAAATTTTTTCTTATTTATTCAATTGAATCTTTATAACTAAGAGAATCTTTTTAAAAATAAAATACAAACCTAAAAATGATACGTGATGCGTTATTGTTATGATCATTGAGTATCTTGAATCGACTAATAAAATTTTTCTTAATCATCTTTTCGGAGAAAAACTCTTAAATTCTTAAGCAAAGCGATTAAGTTTGGAAGTGTGTGTCTGTGTGTGTGTGTGTGTGTGTAAAGAAAAGACACATCAATTCCATCCATGCCGTAGTTTGTTTGAAATGCCTTTTTTCCATCCCTCAGAACAGAGGTGTAGGTGTGTGCGTTTCATTAACGAGCATTCTATTCAACAAGCGTTAACCAAACAAATTTCAGTTCAATTTGATAATTACAAAAATACGCTTTCGTTTTCCTCGTTTTTCACGCTTCTCTGATCTGCTCATACTTTTCAATTAGTTGAATAAAAATTAATTTTGTTAAACTTGATAAATAAAAATGAAATCCGTTAAACGAAAAGTCAAGTTTTTTTTCAACTTAATAAAATTTATCTCTGCTTTTTGGAATAATTCAAGCCTAGCACCGCCAAGGTATTGCTTGTTCTGCTTTTTGTGTTTCAATAAAATATAACTTTTTTTTTATAGAAATTTTCTTTCTCGATGAATTGAAAGGCTAGAGTAGGTAAACATTTAATCTTCAAAACCGAGAAAAATTCATTATTAAAAACTTTGTAGAAAAAACAGAGTTTTTTCATTGATATTCAAATATAAAAAAAAACCAAACAATTATCAATTATATTCCAAGTTTTAAAATAATTTTATCCGAAAAATTCACAGAATAAAAAACTGAAAAGAGTAGAAATTAGAGATTTAAAAAAAAACAACTTACAAAGGCCCTCTCTTTGTGCTTCTGGTTTCTTGCATTTTTGAAAATCTTTTATATAAACAAATTAATATTTACTCAACAACCAGCATTATTTTTGTTAAAACATAAAGTTATCGAAGCATCGATAAGCCTTAATGGCTCGTTAAGCTGCCTATAATGATGATGGTTATTATACACGTCTTAGCAAAAATAGTTCGATTCAATGCAATCAAAAAAAAAATTTTTTTTCTCAATTTTAATGACAAGCTGTTAGAATTTTTAAATTTACCTTAATCTTAAATAGTTTTTATTATTAGTTTTATGACGATTTATTTGTTTTTTTTATTATTAGAAAATAGAAAGAATTAAGAGAAAAAAAATCAAATTTAAAAAATGCACGAAAAAGCCATAACGTCAAGATTTCAAAACTTTCATAGGCCGCAGATTCATTAAGTGAATCGGTTTACCACATTCCAGACGTATATATCGTTCACATTTATCAAAAATATTTAGAGTATTTTTTTCCTCGTTTTTTCTTTCCAATTTTAAACGGAAATAGGCTATGAGATTTCAGATAAATTTTCCACATTTTCAATGGCTAGGATTTAATTTTTGTCTCGAATTTGGATCTCAAATTTCATTTCTGTTTTTGCTGAAACTTAAGTTTCAATTTGACGTCGACCAATTCTGTTCTATGATCAATAATTTATTAAAAAGTTATTTTTTTTAATGTTAGTTATCATAATTATACAACAGACAAACGAAATAAAATGACTGAACGTGTGGCCACCAATGAAGTTTTTTGAAGAGATTATTGCAAAGACAGCCTTATTAATGCCAGCCAAAAAATAATTCTCTTCTGCTTTGGGATTTGTTCCTTTATTTATAGATTCAATTATTATTTGCTTATCCAATTGACTTTTCGATCGTGTGTACTGTTCATTGTCGATGTGATGTTTCACAATTGCATGTAATACTTTGGTAACTTGTTATTCCAAGTTCTCTTCCCAAATCGAGTCAGACAACTAAATAAAAGCAAGAGTTGAAGAAAATTTTCTATAGAAGCCAAATTTCAATTAAGTTTTTTTTTCTTGGTTGTTTTTGTTTTTAATAATGAATAGAATACAAAAATTCAATACTATTTGTTCTCAATGAACATGAGATGTCTAGATTATTATTCGGTTAGAATTGTTTTAATTTTTTTTCTGTAATTTTATTCCCAGCGAATCGAAGTTTGATTGCTGTAGCATTGTTTGTTCGTTTGTTTTATTTTATAGTTTTCATTCTTATCTGCTCGTTTCTTAAACTTGTAATTTGTATTCAAAAATTACTTCAGTTTAGTTTTTGGCAGTTAAACTTGAATAATTTGATACTAAAGACCCGAGTGATGAGGTATTTATAAATATAATATATTTATATTTTATAAAATAAAATTCAACGGTTTAAGTCATTTTAAAAATAACTTGCTTGAAAAATTTGGTTTGAAACAAAATGAAATTTTGAAATATTCCATCACAAAAATAAAAAAGTTGAAATAAATAAATCTCTGCTCATCATTATCATAAATTCTTCTCAATTTTTTTTTAAACACCAACATTTCAGGTTATTTAGAAGAAAACAAATTAATTTAATAAAAACAAGAATTTACAAAAAATTCAATTAATTTATTTTAATTTTATTTAATTTAAAAAAAAAAAAAAACAAAAAATATATTTTCACATTTTGTTCGTTTTTCAATTCTCTTCTCAAAATTTCATCAAAACTTTTTCTAGTTGAAATTTTAACAATAAAAATCAATTGTGACAGTTTGATAAAAAAAAAACATTTTAAGCTTCAACAAATTTCAAATCAGTGAAGCAGGTTTCATTTTGTTCAGCAGTTATTATATTATTCTGCTGTCTCACAGTTAAAGGCCAGCCATGAACAGACTCATAAAGTTTAATGTACGATAAAAATTTCCTTTTTTTTCACACGTCACTTTCACATCTCTCATCATTATTGTTGTTATTATTCTCATCGTTTCATCAACATCAAATTCATTTTTGAATCTATCTGTGTGATAACACAATTGTTGATAAATCATGTAGAAAAAAATAATTAACAAAAGTTTGTTTCCTCACACTAAAATAATGTCTCTCGTTCATTATGATTATCATTTGACTTTATATTTCATCATCATCATAATAATTATTATAATAACAACAACAATCGAAGAAAATTATTCATGATAATAGTAAAATATAATTACAATGAATTTAATTCGATTGATGCCGAGAGTTTAGTAGTTGACTGTGAGTTTTTGAATCTGAATAAAGAATAACAATGGATAGAGTTTCTGATGAATCCAGTTTGAAGAAAGTCATCATTAGATTCAACTCTACTATACTGTTGTTCACAACAAGAAGTCAACATAAGTTTGTAATCTCGAAAGCCCTTCATTTACAGCTCATTTCCTTCGTTCAGATTCAAAGTTGAAAGTTTTGTTCTTTTTGGAATCACTCTTTCACAAAGATTTATATTAGAGACAAAAAAATAGAACAACAAGATTGTTTCAAGTTTTATCTTCTATACAATGTTCTAATTGAAAACTTGAAACTTTTTTTTTTTTGTAAATTTAATTAAATAAATAAAAACTAAATTTTTTTAGAATCTGTAGTAATTTTTCTCTTCTGAGCAAAAATTCTCATCATTAAAATTATTTTTCAGTCAAAATTATCTATAATTTGCAATTTGTAATTCAACACAGTTTAAAATTTTTTTTAATAAGTTTATTAAAACCTCCAAGTAAAGTATTCTGTGATTGCTGATTATCCTTCTGAAAATGATTCAATTTCCTCAATTTTCTTGAAAGTTTTCATTTTGTTTTTTTCATAAATTTTGATAATTGAATAAAAATAATCGTTTTTAAAAAAATTTTAAATGCAATTTAAAAATTTTTCTATCATTTATTCATCTAATAATTGCGACAATTTTTTTTATTTGAAAAAGTGGCTATCAAAAATTTGATATTATAAAATTTAATTTTTGATAAAATAAGTAGTGTTTCTCATAAGATTAATCAACTCCTATGCAGTTGATGCAGAAAAAAATAACAGAAAAATATTTGTTTTGATTTGTTCGCAATTTGTGTAAAAAAGTCGACTTTTAGGAGATTTCTTTTTTACACAAATTTTAAATAGTATAGATGACTTGAGAGCTAAATGAAAAGCAAGAAAGCTCAAAAAAAAATATTTGCTTTCTGTTTTTCTTCATTCAATTTCTACCAAATCAGTTTCATTCAACACTGCACATTTTCACAGAGCGTGTTTGATTGATAGATTGATGAAAAATCCTTAATATAATATATCATTTGGTCAGAAAAAATTCATCTAATTTAATGTTTGCTCAAGAAGAAAACTTGCTAAGAAAAAAAAAAAAACAAAAACAAAACAAGTTTGTAATTTGAAGAAAAATCACTTCTATTTCAGTGTGAAAAAACTATAATATTAGAAAAATTATTGAACTTCTACCACTATTCCTGATGATGTTTGACTGAAATATTTTTAAAATAAAAGTGATTCATATTTCTCATCACCTTGGCTTGGTAATGATATAAAAAATTCACGGAATACTGACCAGGGTAAGTAAACAAGTAAGTGAAGTTTAGTCAAATCTAAACAGCTTTTTCTCTCTTTGAATAAATGAATCAGAAACAATATGATTTGGAATGGAATCGCAATTGAAAAGCATCGTCTTACGATGACGAAAAAAGTTTCAAGCGAATAACTTTTAATGCGAAAACTTTGAACTTTGAAAGAAAAAATTCCATCTTTTTGAGAGAAAAAATATTGAATGGTGTTGGAAAATGACAATGATTGAATAGTAATTAATTTGTAGAAATATCAAATTTTATATTAAATCTTTTCTGCTCTCCACTGGAAATTTATCTCAAAAGAACTCTCATTTGAATCTCCCACGTAGATATATCTCAAGAGTTGATCTTATTTTTTTGAATGTCAGGTACATAATCTACAATTGTGGAAAACATCTTTTCAATGAAAACAATCTTAAAAATTGAGCAATTAATTTTTAATATTTGAAAACATGTTTACTACTGATTCAATTTTTCATCTAGTTTTCAAAACATTTGATCAATCACAAAAATATATTAAATAAATTAAAATCGGTGAATAAAATGTCATGTGTTACAAATAGAAAAACTTGAAAGTTCTCGGCTTATTTCAGTAGAAAAAAGCCAAGTGAATTTTCTTAGAATAATTAAACTAATTTCCATTTCAAAAGACATGTTAACATGTACGAATTTTTTTTTTTATTCATAACAATTGAAGTGATTTTCGTGAGCTAATAGAACCTAGAAATAAAACCTTCTCGGGAAATAAAAAACTATTAACAAATTTGCTGTCATTAAAGGAATTCTATAAACTTTCAATTGAATCAAGCAAGAAAATCTTGTCAAAGCCCATTATTTTCAAGAAGGAGAATTCAAACAAAACTTATCAGAAATGAATGTTAACAGAAAGGGAGAGAGAAAAAATATATTTCCGTGGCAAAGAATTCAATTAAAGTATTTAGAGGAGAAAAACTTATGCAGTGAAACAAGTTTTTCATTGGAGCTAAATGATGCTTTTTTGTGAAAAAAAAAGATAAAAAGTATTCAGTATTTTGTTTTTCTAAAATAATGACACAATTTTATGATTTGAATTTTTTTTCTTTTCAAAAAGAATGGTGCGTGAGTTGGCACAAGTTATAAGCATCGAAAAAATTCTTTTAATATTTTCTTTCAAATTTAAAAAAAAATTGAGCCTTAAACTCAGATAGCAAGTTTAGAAACAAACTGTTTCTTTAGGTTTTCAATAGATTTTTCATCTCTCGAGAGATTGTTTGGGCACACTTTTTCTCATAGAAAATCTTCAATAGAATTATCAATGTCAAATTTGGAATTGGAAAAAACCTCATTTCTCAAAGGCATTGTTTCCTTAAATCATTCTGATCAGAACTGAAATCATTTATTGAAATCAAGTAGTATTAATGTCAAACAAAATTTAAACCAAGAATAAAAATTTTATACATTTTTTTATAGAAAATATTAATTTTATTTCAAAACAAATTTTAAAATAAATTACAGGGTTTAAGTTAAAAAATATACGAAAAAAAAATTAATAGAAAAAAAATCTGGTAAATGGGAAAAACTATCATAGCGAAAAAACAATCCATCATGTTTTTTGAAAAAAAAAAGTTTTTAATTTTGTTTTTCTTTTCACTAATAAAGCTTGGCTATAAATAATGTAGAAACTAATTTCATTTTTTTTCCCGTTCAATGAATGTATTATATTACAAGTTTTTTAAATTCAGAATCAAAATCAAATCGTGTGTGTGTGGGTGCTCTTCAAATGACGCTCTTTATTCAACTAATCAACAACAAAATTTGCAAAAGCTTTTAATCATTCTTAAAAACTTATAATATTAAAAAATAAATTTTTGAAAAAAAATTTGAAATTCTGTTGATATTGGAGAGAAAAAAACGTTAATGTGCTTTGATTCTTCTATTTTTTTACGTGATAGATAATTATTACATTAAAAAAAATATTAAATAAAGCTTTTAAAAAAAAATTTAAACATTGACAAGAAATAGTTTTGATGATAAGCGACTAATTTTCTTAGAATTTTTTTACATTAATTTAATTTAATGAGAATCGATGACATACCAAAGCATAAGAAACCAAGAAAAATGTTCCTCATGATAAGAGTTTAAACGATTCAGAAATCTCCCGTTTATGAACAAGAAATAATAACAAAAACTTCTGTCGTGTTTCATTGGACCATTCACTTTTCATCAGATAAGACACATATATATTGACCTTATAAAAAACAAATAAATATTAAATATATGTAAAATGATAAAACATAATCACTTTAAAATATCAAATTGTTTTTTTAATAATAAAAGAAAAAATAAAGAAATTTAATCACAGAATAAATTCACATGAATGGAATATGAAGATCTCAATCGATATTTATATATAAACGTGAAAACAGAGAGAAAAATATATATGACTTTAGTTTTCCAAAAACCCTCAAATTAAATCTATAGGCTTTTTAATGGCTTGATCTATGAAAAAGAAAAAAAAACAGAAATTTAAAAAAAAAAATTGGAACAAAAAAGATGGCACTGAAAAAATCACTTCTGTTATTTGGTAAAAAAAAAAAAAACAAAAGAAATCACGTTTAAACATCATCAGAAGCTATTCTGGTCTCATTTTTTCCAACAAATTTTTCCGATTCAACAACCGGAGTAGTGGGAGTTGATTCCGTAGATGATACTACTGAAGATGATGTCAATGTTGAAACATTTTTCCTATTCTCTTTTTTCCTAATGCTGTCTTGCTTGGAATCATCATTGTAGACTTCTGTGGCGAAAAGTTCTCTGTCTACATTAGAATCGATAAATCGTTTTGCATTCACCGCAGGCCCAATTACGCTGAGAAAAACGGGCAAGAATATGAGACTGTGCAACGTTCCAAACACTATGATTCCCAAATACATTCTAAAATAGAAAACTCGAAATATTTTGGACTTGGCAAAAGCGAGAATCAAAATTCCACAATCAGTCAAAGTGATGCCTGATAAAATCTGTGAGATATGAAACAATTAAATGATAAAAACCAATGAACATCGTTTTTATACTAACCGAGCTTCCCATTCTTTCTAAACTTTCTTTAGCTCGCATCATTCTAGTAGGAGAAGAACAAGTTGTATAACAACGAACAAGATGAGAACAAAACTCTACTGATATTCCAACTCCCTTCAAAAGAAGAAAAAAAATTTCAGATTTATAGAAACTTGAAAGAATTTTGTCACTTACGACAACTAAATTGACTAATGAAATGGCATTTAAAGAAATGTCCCACCACCACATCATTGCCATTAAATCAATAATAATCATCAGAATAGTGATGGCAACAATAAATGCCGAATAAAAATCGAGACCCAAAAACAAATAAGTCACAACAAAAATGGCTGATATCGAAATTGACAAGCTCTTAATAGTGTCTGGCCACATAGTTAAATATTGCTCGTAAAAAACATCAGGAAAACTATACGGCCTGACATAAGCAGTAGTCCCTGTAACGTTGCGTAACTTTTCCGTCAGAATATCCGCTATTTCTCTTGAGGAACGAAGAGATTCATAAAAATCTTCGGATGTTTTCAACGTTGTACGGTAAACCATTATATAAGAAGCTGAAAATGAAAAAATTTTAGAAATAAAATCACACTTAAAAAGAGTTTTTTTGTTACTTTCGATTTGAACACTTTTCTTTTTTCCATCAACTTCCATATGAATCGCATCATCGAATTGTCCCAATCCGGTCTTTGGACAATGAGAATTAGGTGGTTGATTTAGAAAAAAAGGAATGTATTGATTGAAATCTTTCCCAGATGGCCACGATTCTTTGTTCCAACAAATTTTACAACTTTCTTTTTCTGAAAAAAAAAAATTAAGTTAATCTTAAACAATTCAGCTGTAAATACATACTGATGTTTCCAAAACATTGTTCCAAATTTGTTCCATTGTCTTGTTTGTAACAACAGTTTGAGCTTTCTAAGTATTCAAAATATCTATCAACCCAAGAGATGGGTTTTGTTTGAATGTAAGTACTAAAAAAAATAAAAAAATACAAACAACAGTTTAATATACAAGAAAAAACCATTTACCGATTAGATGCTTCTGAAAGCAAGCCCAAAATAGATGGCAGTGATTCAGGGTGGCACTTATTCTGTGTGCATAACATACTTTGTGTTAGTGGATCAGAATAATTGAGACCTTCTGTTATCATGAAATAAACTGGTGGTCCAGAAACAAAATTTTTTTTGTAAAAATTAAAATAATCGATCATATAAGAGTCTTCGGGCATTGTTAGATCTTGTTCCAAGCCAATATGTATTTTATCTAAAACAGCAATTGAAGAGCAAAACCAAGCTCCAAAAATCAACAAAACTACCATACGAACTTTATCTTGTAGCAAAGAAAAGGAATAAATATCTTTAAACAATGTGTACAAAACACTCTCTTTAGTTGTATTGAGTTTGTTTTCATTTTGAGATTTTTTTGAAGATTTTATGCACCAAAAAATATCCAGTCTTTGATCAAGTTGCCGCTTGGTATCCAAAGTGAACAAGCCTAGAAAGCAAGTCATTTGAAGAAAGAAATTTATCACCAAAGCTACAGCTGCATAAAGAGCAAACATTCGTACGGCGGGCATTTCGGTGAGTGTGCCGATGAAAAAACAAGCACTCATTGAAAGGGAGGACAACAGCATACTTGGTGCTATTTCACCTACTACACGGCCAATTTGATCTATCAAAGTTTCACCTTCTCGAATTTCATCACGTTGATAAGTTTGCACTAAAATGAAAATATTGTCTACACCGACAGCTAAGACCAAAAATGGTATAACTTCAACAATAATCAATGTGGCGGGAATTTCAAAAAAGAAAAAAAATCCAAGAGAAGCTAGTACTGAGAGCAAAACCACAGCGACTCCTACAAATCCTAGAGTAAATCTGGCAGTCATCAAAACAGTACTACATTTGTCGAGATCACCCAAAGCAAGTAAAATGTAAATGAACATAATTAGATAGCTGACCACTACAGTGACTATATCAGATTTGCTTTGACGATCGAGTTCATCTTCGATTGAACGCTCAGCTTTGTAAGCAATGTTCAAATGTGGATATTTCTCTGATTTAATTGCTGTTTCGATAAATTTTAGAAAAACTTTTTCCCACTCTGTGGCTCGAATATTCATTTTCGGATTGTTGTGATTAATCACTGGAAACGTCAGTATGATAGCATGCGCATTCAAGTATTCATTTTTTTGAAAACCACCCAAAGCAATTCCAGGGTAAGCTAGAGGTACTCCATTTTCTTTGAAACATTTTGGGCTGAGTCCGTTTCTTTGAAAAGAAAAAAAAACAAATAAAATATTTATAAACTAATGGAAACTAAATTAAACCTACTCAACACAATCTTGAACTTGTTTGAGGTAGTTTTCACTTTTAAGCTGTTTTATTCCTTCACCAAAATAAGTAAATATACTTTGAACTCCACACGAGCCTTTTAATGGTTTATAACAAATATCTTCCAGACCGATATTGCCATGAAAATCTTTTGAATTCGAAAAAGTAGTTAAATTTAAAATATTTTGGTACAAATCGAAAGCTTCTAAAAGAAAAGTTTGATTGAAAACAGGACCAAACTCAATCAATTCTTTATCATATGTTGTGAAATTAGGATGAGTGAACGAATTCAATCCACGAGGTTCAATGATCAATTGTTCTATTCGGTAAAATTTCCAGAATTTTTTGTTAAAATATTCCATATCTTTACGAGCTTGACTACCAGAAGCTACCCACAAATCAATTGGATCGGTTGTAACTTGATAATTAGTGTAAACACTAGCAGCTAAATAAAGACTGATAACGATCGAACCAATAATAATTGACCAAGGATTTCGAGCCACAAAAGTTCCCCATAAACGAAAAGAATTTTCAAAAAACTTTTCCAAACGAATCCCAAGATTGAGATTAGCAGAATGCAATTGTTCTAGTGGTTGCATGATGCTCATTTGAGAACAAGGTTTTAATTGATGATCAAAATCGCTTTTGGACGTATCACTAGGAGACTTGACAAACTTTTCTGACTCATTTTCATTATTAACTAAATCGGAAAATGGAACCGGCTCATCAAGTGAACCAAATCTTGTACTACCCAAATTGACTTTCTCGGTAGCATCAAAGCTGAATGAATTTTTTTCAGAAACTATAATTGAAAAAAATTATTACAACTGATCTTTCAGGTTTGAAAACATTACCATTATAAGATTTTACACGAGTGTTGAAAATGAGAAAATAAACTAAAACCGAAATTATTATAAAAATGTACATGATCAAACCAAGCGTAGCAAAACTGCTCAACTCGTATATAGCTGAAGCTGAATCATTGATTTTTTTCAATGGTGATAAAATGGAAAGCAAATTTTCCAATCGATTTTTGCCTTCCGATTCTAGGCAGATAGAACATTCTTGACAAGGACAACGACTAGCAGGATCATCATATGAAAACCCGGGCGGAACACTATCACATGGAATAGAGCTGGGATTTAATGGCTCGATTATCGTATTGTTGACTAAAAGACTATTGTCTTCAACAAATTCATAGTTTATTTGAAACGGCGCATATCCTCCATTTTCAACTGATTGACCCATGAAACTGATCCATCGAGGACCGTTGCAATGTTTAGCTCCATGGCTTCCGCACATCAAATCCAGAGCATAAAGGCCTGATGTCAAACCTTGAATGTCTATAATTTTAAAAAATCCATTTAATTAATCGATTCAAATTTGATCAAGAAACATTACATTTGCATGATTCATAGAGATTGGAAGCAAACTCTTTGTTCATGAAATAAGTCATCTCTTGAACTTTCATAAAAGTATTATTTTTTACGGCTACAGGAACAGCTTTGTCAACGCGTAAAAATTTATTCTGTTTTGGAGAGCAGGCGAAATTGCAGAAAATTTTTCGAAAATTAAAGAAACAAGAAGGACATCGAGATAAACCCATCTGTTTAGTCATATCATAATTAGACTTAAGCTCTTCTAAAGTTTTAAGGCTACAACAAAGCTCTGGTGATTCATCTTTTTGATGAGTGGAAAGAAATTCTGGACAAACTTCACGTAAAAGTTCTATCTCATGAGAAGTTTCAAGGCGTTGTGGTCGAATATTCCGAGCACAGGGTATATTCAAATCACCTGAAAAACCTCCCATTCCACAAGAGATATGACTATCTTGAATACAAAATCCTTGTTGATTGTTTTGAAAATTAGGTTCGATTTCTTCAAAAATTATTGACTCCTTCTCATCATAGTCTTCAAAATCATTAGTTTCATCTTCGACATTAGACTCTAACTCTTTGAAACTGTGATCTTCAATCTTTTCGATTATCGGAGATGAGGTCGAAAAAATTTTACTGTTGCTGTTCAGCCATAAAAGACTTTGATCAGATGATGGAACGTTCTTATTTAATACATTATTCGAATTTGATGATTCAAAGTTTTTGTCACTCCCTCCATTCGACGTTCTATTATTACTAAAATTATTAGTTGGTACTGAAAAATCAATTGTTGATAGAAAACTTGTTGATTTGAGAGTGGTTGTTTCCAATGAATGAATACTCTAAACAAGACAAACAAAAAATTAATAAAACAAATTCAAATTTAATTTTTTTCTTCTTTAAAGTTTTTTTTTTAAGAATTTCAAACAAATAACTAGTTTTCATTCGATATATTATCACCAGTTCCTATCAATGCTGATTCATTCGGTTGTTTTTTATCTTTTTTTAGAATTTTATTGCAGAATGTTTGAAGATTTGAATTTTGTTTGGGACTGTGCATCATTGTATAATGAAACACTTCATTATATGTGCTTCTACGAAGGCCAATACCAAAAAATTGGAAACCGCTTTGATTGTTGCTTCTATCTACACCACCAAAATAGGCAAACATGCATTGACCTGATTTTACGGTTTCCTGAATCAATTGTTTGTTGGTTGAGTCTTTGAAATGTGTCCACTCAAACGGCAAATCATCGAATATCAGTAAAGAACTACCGGTTATTAAAACTAGAGATTCATCTTCATGTTTCCTAGTGGAATTTATTGGAACAAAAAAGTATGCTCCTAACGGAACTGTGATTGCAATTTGTTTTTCAGGGTTGTAGGAAATATCATCGATAAGACATTGTTTAGGTTGTTGATCATCATAGGAATTAAAAATCAAACAATTGCCTTCTTGAGGATTATTGCACAAACTACCAATCAAATGTCGAACAATGCCAACTTTTCTAGGTTTTCCATTTTCAATTATTACACCATAAAGCTCTTGATTTTCAATAACAATCATTGAATAAAAAACCATACGAGAATATCGAGATAGGCCTTTTTTTATGGCATCCGTTTCTCGAAGAACCCGTTCCATTGTGAGCATTGGAAATATATCGTGACTTTGATAACAGAGCAAATTAAAATTTGATTCTATGGTTCCATCAAGAATTTGTACCACATCATGAATGGCCAATGATGTCGGCTTCTCAGAAAACTTTCCATTAGAATCGATATAGGCTGTAGTTAAATATTTAATTGCCATTTAAACAAACAAAAAATGCACAAACTAAAAAATTTCTACAAAAAAATCTCAAGATTGTTTTTTTTTATATATAAATTTCAATTTCTATAATCAAATTTTAATTGTAGAATTGTTTGTTTTTTTTTTTTAAAGTTATTCTCTCGTGTGACTTGAAACACTCGAACATTCAATTGTGTTCAAATTTTCTAAAATACACTGAAAGTTTTGACAATCTAGAAAAAAAATGCTATTGAAGAGCAATTCAAGTGAGTGTCCGTGAAATGGACTTTTCATTGTTCGGGAAAAAAAAGTCAGCTTCTCTCTTGACAAAAAAACTTTTAGTAGTTTTTTTCTTCATTTTATTTGCCCAGACATTTCAGCAAATGAATTAACTTTTTATTTGATCAAATTCTTGTTTTTTTTTCTATTTCTCCTCATAATTTAATAATTGAAAACCATAAAAAAAAAGTTTAGAAAAAACTTTTTGGAACTCTAGAATTATTGAGAAAAAGAAGAGGATTGTCTTATGATCTAAAAAAGAAACTATTCTAAAACAAAATATTCTTCGAAATTATGGAAATAAAACTCCATTCGAATAAAACCAAAAAAAAAAAAAAAAAATTTTGTTTATTTAAAAGTTTTGTTAATTTTTCTGTGATTCTAATTTTATCGTTGTTGATTGACGTAGTTTCATATTTTTTTTCTGGTTTTATTCGAATGGAGTTTAAAATTGAAAACCAGAAAATTCAGGTTGTAATATTCGTTTTCTTAAAATAGAACTAGAAAAAAAAAAATCCCGAAAATAACAATGAAAATTGGAAATTATGATGTTTTTGCCAAGAGAAAAACAACCAACGTCTTCTTCTTCCAATTTTCTTTACAAGAACAAAAACAAAAACAAAAAAAAATGCTTTTCCTTGTCCTTGTTGTTCGCTACATTTCAAACAAAGTTCAAAGTCATCTTTGTTTTTTCACTATCAATGATCAAACAAAAACATTGAATATTTTCTAAACTCTTCACATCAGTTTGAACTAAAAATTGCTTGATCTGAGCTTTTTGTTTTTTAATGAAAAAGAAGGTTTGTAAGAGAAAGTTTTCTGGCTTCGTTATCCAATACTGTGTGTTTCAATAAAAAGTTAAAGTTCAAAAAAATTAATTTTCCTATTCAAAGCAAATGTCGTTCGAATGATGTTTGATAGAAAAAAAATAATACCGTTTACTATCTAAAAATTGCATGCCGATTCGATATTTCAAATTTTTTAAACAGTTTTTTGTTCTTTTAATAATAGGCCGTTGAGCTTTTTTAGTGATTGATTGACTGATTTATTAGATTGATGGAAACTTTGAAGAGAGAGAGAAATTTAAATATCGATAAAATGAATTTTCTAAAATTTTTCAACAACAAACATTGAACCAAATTATTCTAGGCACAAAAAAAAACCATCGAAATCAATTCATTAAATAAAAATCGTATTCATTGAAAAAGAGACAGAAAGAAAAATAATAAAACAGAATTCAGAAGATCAAACAGAAAACTTTTTCACTTTGAACTTTTAATTCCACATAAACCAATTAGGATTTTCCTATTTATTCATCGAACTTTCTATTTATTTTGACTGTGCAAAAAAAAAAAATGTGCAATTGTTTAGTGTTATTATATCTTTCTTTGATTGTTTGTTGGCTTTGTTTTTTCTCAAAAAAAAGTTTTTGTAACACTAAACAAAATAAACTTTTGTAACAATAAAAAAAACGGGAAAATAAAATCCAAATCAGAGGCTATTACCTATTAGAGAAAAATTGATTTTCAAAAAAAAATTCAAATATATCGAATATTTTTCACTAGAAAATAGAATTAAGAAAAAAAAAACAATTTTCTTACCTGAATTGAACTTGTCAATAGGAGAATGAGGTAAATAAGAAACGAAGCTTGATGAGACACAAAATTCTTGATCACACATCCTTTCGAACCAAACAAATGAAAAACCTTTTTGAATTTTTTTCTGGTCAATATGCTGGGCGAATGATGAACCGAATCGGGATGGAATTCGGTTACGATTGAACACACCATCATCATAGTGTTAAATGAATTTTTTTTTTTCCTTTTTCAAACAAACTAAACAATTGATATTGGAAAAATTTTTGAAGGCATCTGAGAGCAAAACAATTACAAGAACAGAACAAAACAAACGATAAACCAAAAATAAATATTTTTTTCAAAGAAGCTTCAGACCAAACGAAACGTTGTCGTTCCATTCGATGGATGATTGATGATGAAGTTTAGGTTTTTTCGGATGCAAAAAATCTCTAGAGAACCAAAAAAAATTATTAAAAAAAAATTTAAAATTCTTCACCTCTCCTGTGTGAATGAATGTATTTGGAAAAAAATATTTAAAAAAAATATTTTGAAAATTTATTGTTTTTTTTTTAAACACTTAAATGTACTTAGAATATAAATCACAATAATCAAATCGATGATAATTCGAGAGAGAGAGTAAAAAAAAAGAAAAAGAACATCATATTTTCTCACCACTAACATTCAGGATAACATTTCTGAATAGTGATAAGATTTACGACAAAAAAAGCCAACAGAGAAAAATTGAAAGAATTGAATCCAAAAACAATGAACAACAAAACCCAATCAATATCACTTTTAAAAAAAATTTTCAATGAGAAAAAAATATTTTCTATTTTGTTTCCCTATCAATTATCAACATATTCACAATCGAATCTCTCTTTAAATCAAAGCTTTCTTTGTTTTGTTGGCTTAAAAATTCACAGCAAGATGAACATAAAACCACACCAGTACTGTGTCTCAAACCTGATGCAATTTTTCTTATATAAAAAAAAAACATGACAAGTTTTATCTGTGTTTTTTTGCTGAGCTTCTGTTCAAATTTATTTTCATAATTTTTTTTTAAAAAAATGAGAAAATAGACGGAAATATTTTCACAGAACAAGGATAAACAAGCCGAAACAAATTCATCATCGACTAGCATTATTCATAGAACATTTAAAAAAAAAGAAGCAGAATTTTTGTTTCTGACAGATCCCAAACCAGGACATTGACCAAGTTGATTGGCACACGGGTAAACACACCGGCGGGCAAACACACACAAACACTTTATATTGCATAATCACTCATTGAATCAATTTATCAATAAAAGGATAGGGCAACCAATTCTAAATTCGATTTTGGTAAAGTTCTGTTGTGCTCTAACTGATTGCTTCAACTGTGTGTGTGTGTTTGGAGAAACATCATTTTCAATCAATTTATCAAATGATGAAAAACTTTCATTTTTTTATATTTTTTTTTTTTTGAAAAAAACCCAATCAAACTTGTTATCTAAACCTTGAGAACAAAAATCATGTTTCAATAACTCTTGAAACATTGAAACTTTGCACAACTTTGACTTTAAATTGATTGAAATTCTTTTTTAAAAAAAAGGCAGCATTTCTATTAAAGATATCGATTATTCAATCATTATAACACACTTTTTTTTTTAAAAAATAAAATTTGATAAAATATCAAAACTCAAGCAATGAAAATCAAGCAAGAAAACCGAACCAAAAAAAAAAAAAAAACGAACGAGTATAAAAAAATTACATAAATCACCATAATCAAAAAATTGAAATGCGATGAATCATCATCGTCATCTATTCATCCATCCATCCCTTCATTCATCCATTCCAGCTAGTGCTTGAAAAATTGAGCAAAGGAAAGAAATTTCTTCTTGTTCTTTCGTTTCGTTTTGTTTGATAGTCTCTTTTTGATAGTTTCGTTTCAAGAAATATATGAAGAAGAAAATAAATTAAACAAAATAAATACAAATAAATGCTATTATTTCTTAACTGTTAATGATAATAAACACACACACACTCACCAAGTAACAACACCAATACACTGATACAATGTTGTTTTCAATTATAATTTTTTTCATCATCATCATTATATGATGGCAAGCGAACAAACAAGAAATCAAATTCATTCAGTTGAAATGGGTGAAACACGCGTGCACATCAACACACACACGTTCCAACGAACGGCATTTTTCAGTCATCTTTTCGTTAAGAAAGAGACTAACATTCAAGTAGCTCTCGTCGAAAACTGTTTGAAAAATGTTTTTTTTCTCTCTCTCTCTCTGAACTATTCTAATATGTTTGTTTTTTTTTTTGGGAAAATAGAGAAATTAATATATGATAAATGAGAAGTCGTCTTCTCTGTCCAATGATTATTGAGTCAGGTATTAGAGGTCATTCAAAAAAAAAAATTAAGACCAACCGCAAGCAATTTTCTTTTCTTGTCGAAAACTTTGATAATGAACTTGGAAATTGATCGATGATGCACTCGAGACAATCAACAAGTTATAGTGGAGAAAAACAAAGCTTAAAACAAACCACTGACACAACAGATAGAATGGATAAACCTGTCCAGTGGTTCTATTTCAAATTCAATTCAAAAAAACAGTTCCAATTGGATTTGTTTTCTTTTCTTTTTTTTCTCTGTTTTGATTTAGTTTTGAAAAACTTAATTTCTTTGCAAACACTTTGGAAACACGGAACATTCATGAATGAGAAGAAAAGAAAAAAAAGATTGAATTAAATTTATGAAACTTCTTCAACTTTTGAACAAAACTAAACTTGAAAGCAAAAAACTAGCAGGTGAATGATAAAAGTGTTTTTTTTGTCATTGATTTGTTTAATCTCTTATTCGATGACGTTCGTTATGATATTGTTCGGTGGTTCGATTAATCGAATTTCGATTTTTTCGATTTATTCAGATTTTATTTAGC
The DNA here is from genome assembly GCA_034190945.1 of Octodonta nipae. Taxonomy (NCBI): domain Eukaryota; kingdom Metazoa; phylum Arthropoda; class Insecta; order Coleoptera; family Chrysomelidae; genus Octodonta; species Octodonta nipae. Next base: position 201,628 of record JAVLUE010000474.1, read on the forward strand.
AAACAGCTAAAAGAGAAAAACAATCAAAGCTTAATAATTCCAACAAAAAAAAAAACCATTCGATTCAAACGATCAAGGAAAAAACTGAAACTAATACAGTGGGATTGATGAAACAGAAAAATAAAAATTTATTAAAAACAAAATACAATGGTAAGAAAATGGATAATGATGATAATAGGCACGCTAATAGACAATTTTTATAAAACCATATTTGCCGTCTTATAAGTTTGTAATAATAAACTTTAATATACAATTAATTTATATCTTTTAATAATAATTTGTGGATTAATAGATCCATTTTTGTTTTCCTATTATTGAAGAACGTAGAAGTTTCCTATCAGGTAACTGCTATTATTGTTTTTCTTGTTGTAGTTTTACTAATTTTTTCTTTCAAATTTCGATCACTTCAAAACTAATTGAAAAAAAAACAATATGTATACCAAAAAGATTAATATTTTTTATGAAAAAAATTTCCCTAAAAATTTTGGTTTTCAAAAGAAGCAGTTCGTTGAATGCCTAATCTTCATCTTGAATGCTTGTGCACCGGTCGTTTTTTCTTTCCAAGTAAAAAATTGTATTGAATTCAATTAATAGAATTCATAGAATGTATCGACCATTATTCGATATTATCAACCATTATTCTTCAATTCTAATATTCAAATTGGTCAGCGGTGTTTGTTTTTTTTTGAGCAGAAAAAAAACTGAATTGATTTTCACATTCAAATTGGACAATGATACTCGAATGAAGGTGAATAGTTGCTTTAAAAAGGATCTCTTTTGTTTTTTTTCTTCGATTAATTAAACAAAACCAAAGAATAGAATGTTTTAATGGAACATTGACACGCAAACTGTCTGTCTCTGTCTTGTTGGTGTGTCAGTGTGGCGCATATTGTTTAACTGTTGGCCCATCATCATCAAACACACAATCACACAATCAGCACAGCAACATCTCAGCAACACTTTTCTGAAACTAGGCCGAACTAGGCCAATAATCATCTCATCAAATTTGAGGAGAAATCGTATATTCAACACATCATATCAGAGAATAAAGATGAACTTGGAGTGGAGAGAAAGAGAGTGAAAATGATATTTAAAACTTGGAAGGCCCAAAAATATATAAATTGAAAAGTGCCGCCTATTAGGATCGAACGATTAAATGATAATAAAACCTCTCTCTCTCTCTCTCTCTCTTACATAGAAAGCTTAACAAAATAAATCTTTTCACTTCCTTGTTTGACTGCAAGCAAAATTGACAATAATTGAAAATAATAATAAAAAAATCCAAGGTCGTCGTATTATACAATATTTCAATTCATTTGTGGTTCACTCAACAACAACACTGTCACTTCTGACAATTGTCAGTCAAAAAACTTTTTTAAAAAAAAACTAGCTAAAACAACAGCAGACTCAATGACAAAGCAAATGAAAAAAACTGAGACTGGTGGATCTGTTTAAAAAAAATAAAATAAAATAAAATCACACCAACATTCACACAATAATAAATAGTCAATGGAAAAAAAAATAGATAAATAAACGATTCAACGATTCCATTGCCAAGCTTTATTATGATGATAATTTTTTTTTATTTTAAAAAATACTAGCTTCTTTACAACTATCAACAATCGATTATTTGGAAAAAAAATATTCCAAATGAATACGATTGACCTCGAATTTTTTTTATATATATGATCATCATTCCTAATCATTTTAATCATCGATCTTTTCAATCCCAACTCTATATCTTGAGAGTTATTATCATAATTTTCGTTCATTTTTTGTTTCCATCAAAGCAAACTTTGATGTTCCATGAATGTGATCATTTGTCATCATGATGATGATCACACAATGATGAAGATTTTCTTTTAAAAACAACTGTGAGAGCTTCTCGGAAAAAAAGCTGATCTAAACATTTGATTACAAAGAATGATCTTGATTATAATGAGGATGATTCAATCCAAGATTCAAAGATTAAAGATTTTCCGATTTTTTTTTCCGAAAACTATTCGAAACTTTGATTCCGAATTCAAAGCAATCAGCAGAAGAGAGAAAAAAAATCAATTTGCTAAAGTAATTTTGATTTTTAAATGGAAAAAATAAAATCATTTTAATGTTTTTTGAATTGAATCAACAAAATTCTACTTCAATTTAAAACATTAATATCACAGCAGTTTGATTTTTTTTCCAAGATTCAAGAGATGGTCGAGTCTAAAAACCCATCAAAATGAAATATGCACCACTTTGGGAGAAGAAACAATACAAAAAAAAATTTTTAAAAAATTAATTTCCAAGATCAAGAAGTTTTTGAATGCTTTTTGAAAGACCAAAAATACATTTCAAACATTGTATTAAAAAAAAAAGAAGAAATTTTTTGAGTTGGAGAAAAACTATAGAATTCTCTTCCAAATGAAACAGTGCTGTTGTTTTTTGAAAGGGTTTTCACTCATGAAATTACAGTTATTAAAAAAAATTTCATCATTTTTTGTTTTCCAAAGCTCACCATTATCAAGTTAATCAATTGGAAATTTTTTCAACAAACAAAACTGACTGGATGGATGGAAAATTTGTAGATTTTTTTGTCGTCGTTGTCGTCGAGGGTTGTTGTCGAATTGATTTGTTTTGGTAATTAAACTCTGTAATCAACCAACGTTGTTTGTATAAAATAAAAAAAAATTATATATTTAAAACCAGATAAATGAACCGATAGGTTCGTTTAAATTAATTTAGTTTTTTTTTTAATTACAAATTGAAATAGAGGAAACGAACGGGCAAACAGGAAAATATTTTTAAAAAATTTCTTGGTAATGTGGGATAGTTTTGTTCCCATCGATTATCACTGTGAGCTCTTGGGGATTTTTCATTTCATTCGATCATCAATTAAATTTTTTTACTTTTCATTTAATTTATTTATTGTTTCATTGAAATAGAAATAAAAATTTTTCAAATGTTTAAATAGCTTTGAGATTTGAAAGTGAATAAACTTACCACCGAGTGATATATTATTATTGTACGAAAACTCAAACAAAACAACACTTTTTTAAATAAATTTTTAGCTAAAACAAAAAATTTTTAAGCAATAAAAATCAAATTTTTTTTCATTTTTTATTAGCAGCAACTATTAAGAGAAAGAAAAAAAACAATTCAGTATTTTAAAAAAAAAATTTGGTGACAGAGAACAAACGATCCGCTTTTTTTGATAGATCTCAAACGGAGAAGAGATCCAAAACAATCTTTCCTACAACAACTTTATATGAAAAATGTTTCAGGTTTTTTATAATAAAAAAAAAAAACTGAAAACTTAATCAATAACATGAACAAGCGTTCACAAGTTCTCACAACCACCACCACCACCACCACACAGGCAAATGAAAAAACCAAGAAGTTTCTTTAGAAACCAACTACCTACAATAACAACAACAAAATACAAAGATACAACTGAAGCCCAAAACACACACAAAAATTCATTCTGAAGACAAATATTCATGAAAAATTATCTCCATAGAAACTATGAGAAAAAAAACCAAAGAAAATTATGTGAAATAATGATATTGATTGATAATAGATAGATAGATAGATAGATAGATAGATAGATAGATAGATAGATAGATAGATAGATAGATAGATATTAGATAGATAGATAGATAGATAGATAGATAGATAATAGATAGATAGAGAAACAGAAAATCCACAAGACAAAATATCAAAAGCTTGAAAATTTTGCTGATATAAAATTTTTTTTATTCGATAAGAAATTCATGTTTCAAAATTATTATTGTCATCATCATTTCCCTAAAAACCTCAGCGTTTAATTTCTATTTTAAATTGTTTTTTTTTTCTTCTCGACTTTATTATTATTAAAGGAAGAATTACTGAAAAAAAAAATGTCAATGTCAATGTTGTTCCATATATCGACCAAATAAAAAAAAAAACCTTGTAAAAAAAAAAAAATAAAAATAATAAAGAAGAATTTCGATTTTCTCTCATTCATTCATCAAGCGGTGTTTTTTTTTCTCCTAATGGAACGGGAAAACAATCAATCGATCAGTTTTGAAGATTCTTGAAAAAAAAAAA